>PVIU01025125.1:0-24292 GCA_004026605.1 Ondatra zibethicus
CTTTGAGGATTCCTATCAATTGGAGCAGGGACAGTCCATAATGCTTTGTATGACACTTGAGAACCTATTTCTCATACTGGATTGTGTAGGGAGTCTTTCTTTGTAGTGCCAACTCCCAAATAATGACATGGAGATATTTTACTAAATATGAAAGCTTGGCCATTAGCTTAGATTTGCCCCATTAGCTTTTGTCAATCTTCAATCAACCACATGGCTCAGCTACTTTTATTCTGTATAATATGTCCAAGCTCCTTACCATCTTCCTAGTATCTTGCTGACATAATCCTCTGGCCTAGATTCCTTATTCTCTTCCTGTCATTCTCCAGAAATCCTGCTTATCCTTCCCTGCCTAGCTAATGGCCATTCAGTACTTTTTAGAAACCAATCAGAAGGTGCACATCTTCACAATGTACAAAAAAAGATTATTACAAATTGTTTTGGCCCAGCCTTGATACAAGGGGATGTGCTTAGCATTACTGTAACTTGATATGCCATAAGTTCTTTATACCCATGGGAAGACTTCCCCTTTCTGAACAGCAACAGAGGAGGAGTAGATTGAAGGGGGAAGAGAGGAACTGGGAGGAGAGAATGGGAGGACAGGTGTGTGTGTGTGTGGAAACCATGGTTTAAATAAAAAATAAATAAATACAAAATACTTATAAAGCATATCCAATATATGATTTACAATAAATATTGAGTTCACTTGGCAGTTTAATTTCTAGAAAAGTTGTTTCATCTTTATGAAAAACACAATGGGCACTTTTCATCTTTTTAAGAAAAACATTATTTTGTGTTCAATTTCCTCTATGAGTCTAAAATTGTTTCTTAAAATATTCTGAATACAAAATAGCATATAATTAACAAAGGAAATAGGATGAGGCAATCTGTTATGAACCAAACATAGAAATATTAAATAAATATAGAACTCTTTACAGGTGAATAAATTCTATTTTGTTTTATACATATGGATTCCCTAATTTTACAGTATGGCTGAATTTACCTATTGATCAACTGGTCAAATAAATTAACAATACCAATTTATGTATATGTTTAAGCAAACTTTTAAAAAATCCAATTGTCTTATTGATTGTAACTACACTTATAAAATCTTTGGATTCAATATATAATTTTTCCTCAAATACTCAGATACCAGGTTTTCAAAGATCGAACTCACTTTAGTTACAGCATGAAGGTCAAATACTTTGAAGTTACAGTGAATACATTTGGGTATCTATAAATTTTTAATTTATACAAAATTGAATATAATAAAAATGATACTTTTTTGCTTAGCAGTTTGCATTAATTGTGTACACTGTTGCTTTACTGACTCTAATTATGGTTGAACTACCTCAGGAACAAGCAGAATTATCAAGAAATGTGTCTTTCCAGGAAATGAAGGCTTTGTACATGGAGAGACCTACACAAGTTAGATATTTTGAATTCTCTCTCTAATTGAACACTCTGGATCATTTCTTAGGTAGTAATGCAAAGCTACATTTAAAAGCATCAATTTTGTTATCAAACGTGCTTCTACAGATAACTTCAGGCTTTAAACTAATCTACTAATACTTTAATCATTTTAATCCATCACTTATTTGCCCACGTACTTTATGAATAAGACATTGTCTTTCTATTATATCGCTGTGTGTATTTGGGGTTTATGGGATCTTGGTTAATGAACAAGTGCTGACAACTCTGCAAGAAAAAGGACACATTTACGACAGACTTCTTGGACCACTGTTAAAATAATAAAATTCAGAATGACTTAAAAAGGTAACCAGTGATGCTTAAAAAAGAAAGTTTGATATACCTCTTTTTCCTCCTGTAAATACTTCTGCTCATTACATGAGGTTTGAAAATGCTTTACTTCACCCTGAAAGTTCCCCAGCAATAACAATTTTTGCTTTGTTTGATAATTGTGGCACAATGCCAGTTACACCGCATGATGAATGAAATATCTGCTACAACTGTCACAAGGCAACGACAGTCACAAAAATATATTTAAGAGCCAGAGGCTTAAAAGAAGTTTCCACACTGAATAATTAATGTAAACAATGTTTTACCTCAAACTTTCTATAACAACGAGAAAATTTGCTCTTACATGAAAAGGTAAAAAAGAAGTATTACATTTCACTACTCAGTCCTCATGAGAATTTTATAATCAATGCATAGAAAAACAGTAAAAAGTGATGAGTGATATCTTTATTTATAGAATTAGTCAACTGAGGAAAGATAGCCTCTTTTCTTGGAAATACACAAATCGGTATATGTTAGTAATGACCATCATATAGACTATTTAGTTTGTATTTGCTGTTAATTTTAAACATATTTCAAGTAGGGTTGACAAAGGCTCAGACACCTTTTAAAAATAATTGAAAGATATGTAAAGAGCATATTAATCACTACGCAAAACATTGAAAACTACTGTATTTCTCATTATGTTCCTAAATTAGATGGTTAAGAAAAAATAATAAATGATATAGTTGTGCTTTTCTTTTACTGAAAATAAAAGCTTTGACACAATATCTCTTCATTCTCAGAGATCTACAAATGTAGACATCCTGCTTAGGGTGTTATTTTGTTGCAGGGGGATATAGCTTTTGCTGAAAGACTCCTCATTTTTCACATGGTAAATGGCACATGGGTACTTTAACTTGTCCTGGTGCCTTGTGTATCTTTAAATGTTAGTGATGCCAATATAATACTTTCAATTGGCAATGTTAACATTACAGTGAATGTTATTCGTGTCTGCAATTTTTACAATCATAAAGACTAGACCAATCACTTTATTTTATTTGTGATATTTGTGTTTTATTGTTTTTCTGGTTCATTTTCTGTTTCCCTCACAAAATATCCAGACAAAATCATCATAGGGGAGAAATTTATTTTGGTTTAGAAATCCAGAGAGAGAGAGTCCATAGTTAGAAAGGACATGGCAGCCACAAGGGAAGGCTTAACCATAGGAGCAATTATCTAACTGATCATGTTTCATCACTAGACGAGAAGCTGCGCAAGAGCAGCACGTGAAAGAGCATCTCTTGGATACTACAGATATGAAACAGCTTTTATGGGATTATCAATAATATAACATTATAAATAAAGATCATAAATGGCATCAAAGTAATTCCAGTTGTGGGAAAAGAGTAAGCAAGTTAAAATGTGTGTATAAAGATTTATCTTTGGTTTCTTTATCTGAATAGTTAATGCATATATTTGCTTATATTTTTGGTATCCAATAACCAATAATTGTAAAATTATATACACACATATTATATATATTATATATAATGATTTAGACACATAGCAATTCTGAAAATTTTAATTGTAAGTATTGAACAAAGTATCCAAGTGATTCTACTTCCAATATGTAGTACAGCTGACAGATGATGATGTTGCCTATGTCCAGTAGTGGCTGAGTTGACTATGAGATTACGATTCTCAGGAGTCAGGAGATTCATTACAATTACTAGACTGGAATGGATTATCTGAAATTTTAGGTTTTTTGGTGTTGTCTACATCTCCACAAGATGGTCAAGAGAAGGTTTTGAAACCCTTGTGTTGCTCTTAGGTGTACCCACTACAGGTGATTACAGACTTGAATAATGTTTGCCCTGTAGGCTGTCTACACTGGGAAGAGAATATCTGCAGAACACTATTTTCCCTCTCCCATTTACACTGATTTTTGTGTTTTGTGTGTATGTGTATAATATGTGGTCATGTACATGTGAGTTTGTAAAAGTATGGGTCTGCATATCGTAATTAGTAGACATCACAAATATCAAATCTTACCTAATATCTCCACACAAAATTATTCAAATTGTTACTAAAATTGAAATGTGTACCATTCACTTACAACTATTTGTAATATAATTATCACTCAACATGTGTTACTTTCCAGGGAAAGAGTGTTAGCAAGACAAATGGTTACAAAGTAATAGGCTAAGAAGAATTTTGTTAGAGAAATGATTAAATTTTTAGATCACAATTTTACTATTCATAATATGTTTTCTTGATAGGAATATTTTCCCATTTTTCAAGAAAAATAACTGGAATTCCCAAAACTTAAATATTATTCCAGTGGTATTAAATTCCTCCTTTTTATATTGTTTTTAAATTAGTTTTTTTCTGTTAAAAAAGAAAAAAACTTATCTTTTTTCATTTCACATACCAATAACAGTTTCCTCTCCATGCCCTCCTCCATTCCCTCTACCTTCCCCTTCACCGCACCTGCCATCCACTCCCCAGAAATGTCAAGCCATATTGAGCCAAGGAAGGACCAAGTCCCTCCCCACTATATCCAGGCTAAGTAAGGTATCCATCCAAAGAGCATGGGTTCGAAAAAGCCAGGACAAGCAGCAGGGACAAATCCTGGTGCATCTGTCAGTGACGCTGCTGTCTGCCCCAGCCATACAGCTGTCACCCACATTCAGAGGATCTAGCTTGGTCCTATGCTGGTACCTTCCTTGCCTGGCTGGAGATGAGGAGATCCCATTACCTCAGATAAATTGTTTCAGTACGCGTCCCCATTATGGTCTTGACCTCTTTGCTCATATTCTCACTCCTTGCACTCTACAACTAGACTTTATTAGCTCAGTCCCCTGCTCCACTGTGGCTGCTAAATGAGAACGGACTTTCTTCCACAAAAATGGACAACCTCCTCAAGAGACATTGTCTGGACAGCACTATAGAGAACACTTTTTTTTCCCTTGCTAATAGGAAATTTCACCAGCGTTTCCTTTGGAAAAAAGTACCCAGGAACCTAACCACGGCTACACACATTCATTCATCACTGCCACTTCCTGAATTAGGAGCCAGACATCCATTTCTCTCAGTCTACCTCAGCTTCTCGCCACAATAAGGTAAGGTTTATAATGTACAAACGTGATAGTTCTTTCTTGTAACCTATTGTTGAGAGGTCATCAATTCTGTTTTGTTACTTTACCTACTCTCAAGGTTTTCAAAAAGCAAATTAAATTCTCATTGGTGTTTGTGTTGTATAAAGTGTTTGCATGGGGTGAGGACATACTACTGCTCCTTAACAGATTTTCTAGACATGTTCAAACTGTGCATGGTTGGTCAAAACATGCTTAAATTTTTCATTACCTTTAAAATATCTACGAAGTTCTGATTTTTAGCAGAGGGTATAATATATAATGTCATATTTTTTAAAAAAGTTTTAACAAATTGCATAAACTTAAATATTTGATACCAACATTAATATTATTTTGGTTCAAACTGCAAATGCATTAGCATGTTTGTCATAAAAATGTACTCCAAAATAAAATTAGTAAACAAAATTTTTAGATAACTCTCTATCACTATGGGATGTTAAAAAAGGGAAAAAATATGAAAGATCTTTAAAATTCTTTCCCAGGAATGTACATGTTATTACATAGAATAAAATGCAAAATCCAAGAGTCTGATTCCTGAATTATTAATTCCAACCTAATAATACTGTCTAATATTTTACAAAATCAAAATTTCTCATCTTTCTTGTGTTCTTTCTTTTCAATCTCCAATTATCTGCGAAGTTTATAGTTAGTATTCAACAGCTCTGAATGCTGCTTTTATGAATGAAGAGAGAAGTCTACTAATTCCTTTCCTTATATAAGTAGCCAAACTACAGTATAAAATAAATAAAGAAAATGGAATAGAATCATATCTTCACCAAAATAAAATGTATACTATAATGATAGAAAAGCATAGGAGAATTCAAATTAATAAAGCAATATGTCTTCCTGGCATATCAGAAAAGTTTAGCAATGAATATCTATTTACATTGAGTAATAGTGATATTATTTATTTTAAACTCAAAATTTTACTATTTTTAAAAATGTGATTCTTCTTTTAATATTATAGTCAAAAGCTTCAGCTATACATTTTAAGCACATGCTACATTCTTTATAAAATATTTAACTAGTTAAAATATAAAAACAAAAGATTTACTCAGAAAATAAGAACTTGGTGAACAATTTGTTTGACACTGTAGCCATTACAAAATTACCAAGTCAAAGTAGTCTTTTATGAGAATTAAATCTGAAATGCAATCTACCGGCTCAGGCTTTGATTCCTAAGCCTAAAACTTTGGATATTATACCAGGTGAGCCTTGACTGCTTGAAGTAGGCCTCTTAGGGAGAATCCAGGATTACACACTTTGATACGGGTCTTCCTTTCTCTGCTTCCTGGCATGCCACAGTGGAAGGAGTCACCTTCATTATGTTTTAGCAGCAGCAGTTTGAACAGTGCCCACCATGCTGCCCTAGCTGTCATGCATTATCTGCGATGACAA
Source organism: Ondatra zibethicus (assembly GCA_004026605.1). Lineage (NCBI taxonomy): Eukaryota > Metazoa > Chordata > Mammalia > Rodentia > Cricetidae > Ondatra > Ondatra zibethicus. The sequence continues at coordinate 6,291 of PVIU01025125.1, forward strand.
TGCTATTTCCCTTGACAACGTGAGCTAAAATAAACCTTCCTCACTTGCATTGCTTCGTACAGGTATTTTGGATGAGCCAATGCGGGACAAAATTATGTGTATGGCGGGGGGGACATTAACACTGGGACTCACTTGGAGGAAGGCACAGTCTAAGGTTACGTTCTTGAAAGACTTGGAATTCTTCACAAAGCCTTCTCTGCCACAAGGTTGTTCTCACCACTCCTTTGACTCACTGAATCCAAGTGATCATGTTATAAAATCTCTAAACAACAACACACAAAAGATCTCTTATTTCTTTGAACTATTTAATCCTTTTGTCCCAGTGATGAGACGTCTCAACCCAATGTCAGTGTTGTCATAAGGGTGTTATTTTTAATAGACATTTTGGGAAACATGATCAAAGAGTGACAACTGGATAACAAGGAAGATAGTATGCTTATTTTTTCAATATGTTATTCAAGTGATTACATAAATTTTCATTTGATTGGAGAATTTAAATGAGAATAATTTGAAAGTAATCCCATTGAACAAATGTAAACTAGATCTAAAAGAGACCAGAATTCTCCGTCTCTTTAAAATGGTGTTAAATCTGATCCTTTGCCCTGGGGATGTATTTGAATTTGAAGGTTAACATCAAAAATAGTAATGACAAACAACGATAAATGCATAGGTTAATCTGCATTTTACTTTGTAGTAGAAAGAATATAAATATTTCAGATTTTACCTAAGAAATGTGCATTGATTCTTATGGAAAAACAACATAGAAAAGATTGCAGATTTAGTTAAAAAATGTTTCTTATGTTAAGTTGTATGACTCAAAGTTTTCAGATAGAAAGTGTAAATTATACATGAACTGTCTGCTCTTATATCTTTGACAAAAAAATTGGACTAAACAGCTTAAGAATGGTAAGATTTATTCAGTTTATTGTTTCAAGAATTCCTGTCCTTTCTGGTATAGACAGCATGATGGTAGAGTGGCTATGATGCAGGGTATTTGCATCATACTGAGCAAGAAAGCAGAGAGCTGGACAACAGCAGCATTGTGCTTAAAAGTCCACACCTGGGACTCATCTTCTGTCTGTTATGGGAAATTTTGATCACACTCTGACATTCCCAAGATGGCATATACTGGTTTAATCTGAGTGAAGCTGCAGAACCAGTGACTAACTGACTGAAACTGGCCATAGAGAAGCCAGAAACTTGGATAGAGAAGATGCACAGAAGGAAAAGGTAGGGACTAGAGTTTGAGTTCTCTTGGTTCTGGGACAAGTGAAAAAAATGCAACTCTTGTAGTGTCTCTGTCTTAAAAGCGAAGACAGTTAGTTACTACTGAACCTTTCTGAGCTTGCAGGTTTTCACCCCAATCTTTGACTTCTGAGACTTAGTGGTAAATAGAATGATAAGGACTTAACTGAAACCTTAAATAAGGTGGGTGTGGCAGAGTCAGGAAGCTTGAACCAGACATGCCCTGAGTGGCTGACAGGATGCTGACTGAGGAGCCATGACAATTAAATATCAGTAGTTTCATGTATTGCTGCTAAGCAGAGAGAAAAACATCACTTGACACTCTAACACAAGCCACAACAACAGGGATGGAGAAGCAAAGTATGATTAATAAAAACTCAGAGAGAGGTATTGGGGTTTAACCTGAAGATCAGAAAAAAAACATCCAGCCATTGACTCTTACCTGTTACAGGGAGTGGGGCCCCTTGTTTGAGCCACCCACCTAGCTTACACCCAAAATAATCACACAGAAACTGTATTCATTTAAACACTGCCTGGCCCATTATCTCTAGCCTCTTATTAGCTAACTCTCACATCTTGATTTAACCCATTTTTGTTAATTTGTGTATCACCATGAGGTCGTGGCTTACGGGAAAAGTTTCAGCATGTCTGACCTGAAGGCTCCATGGCAGCTCTCTCTCTGACTTTGCTTTCTTCCTAGCAGAATTCAGTTCTGTCTTCTCCACCTACCTAAGTTCTGCCCTATCAGGCCAAGCAGTTTTGTTATTGATTAACCAATGAAAGCAACACATAAACAGAAGGACTCCTACACCATTTCCCCTTTTCTATTTAAAAAGGAAAGGAAGGCTTTAACTTTAACATAGTAAAATTATATATAACAAAAGAGTTATCAAGCAAGAATTAGAGTTTTAATATTTATATCTATTTTATCTATTGTCATAAGAAAGGAAAACTATAGCTATCCATTCTTTAACTCCATCAAAGACTCCAGAAGGATATAATATTACCTAAGTAAACAGGAAGTGCATAATAAGCAAGTTTCAAAATTCTAGAATTGACAGAGACATCTCGCTGCCTGGACAGTCACCCAAAGTTCTTTTGTACTGTTGGGGCATCCATCTTTACCATATAGGCCCATAGAATCCAGCAGACATTTCCATGAAGCAGGAAATTTTAAAGACAGTTTAGTTACTTTTTCTGTGTCCTGTAGAATGTCTTGCAGACTCTTTCATGAAACAGGAACCCCAAAGGATCATCTCACCTTTAGACAAGTTCAGCAGTCATCTCTCTGTGGGTTCTTTATGTCCAGTTTGTGCATCAGTCCAGGCAAAAGCAGTTTCTTGCCCAAATGGCTAACCAACTCCATAAGGAGCCTCCTTAATGTCCATCTTCCTCTTGAAGGAGATTGGTGCTGCCAGGAGCAGATGTGTCTCATTGCCATGAAAAGCCCTAAGTTATTAAAACATTTTAAATGCCATATTCTGTAGTATTTGAAAGAAATGAAGAATGCCTATCTAACTGAAATATATCTCTATATATTTAGAAAATCTAGCTAACATGACTACAAGCTTGACTATTTTAGATGATTATCTATTAACCTATATTTCTTAATTATACATTACATTTTTAATTGAGCTACACAATCACAATACCTTAGTCAAGATCAGAAATACATATACATATACCAAAATAGACCTTAAATTTGTATCCATAAATCAAGATTTATACCAAAGTAAATTATTTATATCTATGTCATCTTCCCCTTTAAATGGAAAAGAACATTTATAAGCAATATTTGGGAATATGAATGTAGTTATTTCTCTCCAAACTTTTTTACTGTATGTGGGTGCTTTTAATTAGGACCTTTATGGTATATCCTGTGTGCTAGGTTTATCTCAGTTAGCAGTTGAGTGAAGTAATTTTTTGAGAGTGTTTACGGCAACCTTTTAGGAGGGCGTGGTCTATTATATCATATTGGTCTAGAAATAATCCACAGGGTCTCATCTTCTGTGAAAACAAAAGAACCTCCTTTTCAAAGCATCATATCCTTAGACCCAAATTTTTAAATCATAATACTTTTCTAATATACATGGTGGTTTAGCCTAGCAGCCCATACAATGAACATCTCTCTGTACTTAGCTCCTTTAGTGTCAAAAAATTTAAAGAAAACACAATAATATATAGAATCCAGACTCTCTGTGAATTTTTCATTTTTTACATGGCTTATTTTTCTTTATTTTTTTAATCTATGACTATCTGTACTTTGTCTCTTTAAAGACATTACCCCTTTTTTTTTTAAAGAATTAGCTTTATTTTATGACTCTTTTTTTCTCTCTCCCAAGCCTACATACATTTATCCAACACTGTGACCCATTTAGAGGTCTTTTATGTTTGAATTTGTTTTTATTGCATTGTCTGTAATTTTTTACTGTCTTGAAGAGCTTTTAAAATGTTAAGCAGCTTGGTTGTGGCTGCTCTGGATGTTGGCTTTGCCACCCCCCAATTTTAAAATGGTGGACGTACCATTTCTGCTATGTCTGGGACCACCAGGTAAGAGCTGTGCCCAGCTCTTTAACTCTGAGAATGAGTGTGCAGCACATAAATTCTTTTTATTTGAGTTACAGCCAAATCTGCCATGCAGAGCACTGTGCAGCCTGGAAACATCTCTCCGTATGTCAGTGGGAATCCACTAATCCGCTATGCTCTCTCGCCTGTGCAAGCCTAGTAGACCTGATCCTGCCACATGGTCTCAGAGTACATTTTTCCAGATCCCAAATGGGCATACAAACATCCAGTCCCACAAAAGCCATTGAAATCCTTCATAGCCAGAGTTTGCACTGGCGGCACAGCCTAGAAAGCCGCATTTTTAAAATGGCATGGCTTTTTTTTTTTTTTTTTTTTTTTTTTTGGTTACTATTGCTGATTTAGGAAAATCTCTCTGACTCCCCACCAGCAAACAGCAAAAAGGCTTGTTAAACTCTATATTTGTGTCTAGAATTCCTTTTCAAGCCCTCTCAGGTTTTATGTGGATGTAGTTGACCATGTTAAAGGTGCCAGTTGTTACAGGGAGCCGGGCCCCTGTTCCAGCTGCCTGGCTAGCTTACACCCAAAATAATCACATAGAAACTGTATTCATTTAAACACTGCCTGGCCCATTATCTCTAGCCTCTTATTGGCTAACTCTCACATCTTGATTTAACCCATTTCTAATAATCTGTATATCACCACAAGGTCGTGGCATACTGGAAAAGACTCATCATGTCTGACCTGGTGGCTCCATGGTGGCTCTCTAACTCTGCTTTCTTCCTCCCAGAATTCAGTCCTCACTTCTCTGCCTACCTAAGTTCTGCCCTATCAGGCCAAGCAGTTTCTTTATTGATTAACCAATAAAAGCAACACATAGGGTGCTGGAGAGATGGTCAGAGGTTAAGAGCATTGCTGGCTCTTCCAAAGGTCCTGAGTTCAATTCCCAGCAACCACATGGTGGCTCACAACCATCTGTAATGGGGTCTGGTGCCCTCTTCTGGCCTATAGGCATACACATAGAGAGAATATTGTATACATTATAAATAAACAAATATTTTTTAAAAAAGCAACACATAAACAGAAGGACCTCCTACACCACTTACCCCTGTCTCAGTCCAAAATGACCATCCTGCCTCCAGGAATATCAGAATGAGATTGTGATTGTGAGTTGTCTCCTCCCAGTTTATAACTCTTTCTAGGGCTGGAATTAAAGGCATGCACTACCCATTTTCTATGGCAACTAGTGTGGCTACTGGGATAAAAGGTGTGTGTTACCACCTCCTGGTCTATAAGTCTGACCAGTGGTGGTGCTGATCTCTCAACTTCAGGAAAACTTTATTTATTAAAATACAAATGAAATGCAACTACAGAGAAGTCACACCACTTCTGCAGTATGGAGGCCCTAAATTGTGGGCCTATTTCCACATTGACCAAAGGTCAGAGAGTTGGAATTTGCATCTAGTTCCTTTAAAAGTTGTTTTGCTTCTAGCTCAAACAAAGGTCCCACCTAGAGGTAGATCAGAGAACTTTGCTCTCTCAAGGTAATTGTCAACAGGTGTGGCTAATAGCCAGACCTTATACTCCAGGAATAGAGATATAGATTTGTTCCTACCTCAAACAAGAGTCTAAAAATCCAACTAAGCTCTAGTTCCCTTTATGGAGATAACTTGGCATTCCATCAAGGAATGGTTTGCCTACAGAATGTTTTGGTCTAGTATGTAAACGTGACTTGTTTTGTTCTAGCAACAGAATGTATAACTATGAATGTAGCCCATGATCTTAAATTGGTATGTTCATTTTCTTGTATCATTTTAATGCAGTCTTTTGTCTTACTCCTACCTTTTGGGTTCAGGTGTATTTTTAGCAGTTGGAAATTAAATGTGGGCAAATTTTCAGTACTCACTGGAATTCCCTCTAGATAGTATCTTCTATGTTTCTCTGTTTTATTATTTTCATTCATGTCTTCATAATCTTTACTATTTCTAAATCCCGATGCTTGTACCCTGGCAAGAAGCATTTTTGTCGAGGCTGGTCCTGAGCAAGGCAGGCACTTCCTGGACTTCTCAGAGAGCCTCTCATGGGACTCTAGAAAGACATCTTGGGCTTGGCAATGATGGAAGAGGCTCCATGAAGGCACTGTTACTGTGGAAAAACTGAGAATTAGACAGATTTAGTGAAACAGTTGGGAAGTCACAAAGGAGAGAGCCAAATGTTATTTTAAAAAATCTTTCCCATGTTAAAAATTAAAAATATCATAATGCAGGTAGTATTATACATTGTTCCTATGAATGGCTTGAAAATGAAAAAAATGGAATGAAGGGATATACCAAATCCCTTATGGGATTGACATAATGACAATTAGAATTAGAATTAGTTTGGTAATTCATATTTTGTCCTTGAAAAGTGGTTTGATATCTATGCCAAAATGAATTTGACTAATAAGTTATAAGCCTTGAAAAGACTAACTAAAGAAAATAATGAAAATATAACTGATTAGATACAAACCTTAGGAAGACTTAGTAATGAAAATAAGAAATATTTGACTAATAAGATGCAAGTCTTAGAAGGACTTGCTATTAAAAAGATACAATACTTAGAAAGTTCTACTAATGAAAATTTAAAATATTCATATACAAACAGAAGACTTTAAAGCAGAACCTATGTAACTATTGCATTATGAACCTGAATAGGAGTGACGTAAAGTTATTAAAAAACCAAATTTATTTTATTCAGCTGTAATACAAAATGACCACAAGATGATAGGCACACCCAAAGCTATGCAGAAACTAATTTTGATTCTGTAGAAATGTTAAATTTGAAGTTAATTAAGGAAGCAGTCATTTCATATAGTGTGCATTCACTTTTGTGAAACAGATGTTAAATTAATTGGTAACTTGGAAAAGAATTATTCCACAAGATGAGAAAGATTTAGCTACAGCATTATTAGAAGCTAGTCCTCTGTTAAAATCAAAAACATGATGAAGAGAAAAAGCTAGGTTTATAGAAAAATGAAGTACATCTTAGAGGTATTTAAATTTCCTGAATTAGCTTCTTGGTTATGGCCAATATGCTGATTTGCAAAGACAGCCTACATTTGATGATCACATATTGGTTATTTGCCATATAGAAGTTTTGAAAGTTTGGGACAGGGTTGAAAAATATGGAAAGGACTATGTCATTTACTAAAGTTATTCAAGACCCCAAAAGAAACCTTAACTAATTTTTTAAACAAAGTTTGACTTTTACTGTAAATAGAATATCAAATCTACAGGTTAGACAAATATTAATTGCATCTTTAGCTTTTAAAATGCTAATGCAAAATGTGATCAGGCCTTTAAAGCAAAATCAGCACCCATAGATTAATTGATCCAATATGCAGCCGATATTGGATCTCATACTTCTAATGATACTTATATAGGAAAAGTGATTTCTATTTCTAAAATTTTCAAGAAAAATCAGAATGTCAGATATTTTATTTGTGGTAAACAAGGTCATTTGAGAAGGGATCATATGCAAGGTGTTCATAGAAATAATGATTTTTTTTTCTAGAGATAATCCAAATAGAAGGCCCTAGCCTTCTGCAGTATGCAGAAGGTGCGTCAAAGTCTGGCATTGAACAATTGGATACAGATCAACAAGGGTCAGGCAAGGTATACGTTGCCATTGGGAAATGTGCTGAGGTTCCTCCCATGAGCCCCAATAACAAATCCGGTTTATTAATTCCCTGTCAGCATGAGAGAAACTGATCTACAAAGCAATTAAAAGACTTAATACCTGTTCTTAAAAATCATACTGTTCTGGATAAAATCAGATACAGAACAGCTTTCATAGATACAACAAAATGTTCATGAGAGTTTAGAAAACAATTATTTTATTAAGAAGCTATAAATGATCACAGACCAAAGCTAAGAATACAAATAAATGACATTGAAATTGTGATTTTGTAGACCTGAGGCCTACAAAATTTCACCAAAATCTGGGTATTCAAATTGGACTCTTCAGGAGGTAAATATATAGCTTCTAGGGATTAAAGCTTTTTATCATATAAAACAAAGTGCAATATGGGTCTAGTGTATAGGACTATAAAGATAGACAGTAAATTTAAAATCATATGGGCTAAAATAGCAATGAATTTATAGGGACAAGTTTTGTTGAAGCAGTGGAAAACAGAGATTAATAGATCTCAGAAAAAAACATAAAATAAAGAATGCTTCTGGAGGAAATATTAAGAGGTATTTTCAAGTATAGTCATTGACTGCTCAAGTTGTACAGAGCTATTGATCTTTTAAAGGTACCAACAGTCTTAGCTTTAAAATGGTTAACTGACAAACCTATATGAATAGAAAAATGGCCTTTGACAACAGAGAAATTATAGGGACTAGAATATCTTGCTCAGGAGCAGCTAAATACTCAATATATTAAAGAATCAAAGAGTCTATCAAATTCTCCTATATTTGTCATTAAAAATAAAACTGGAAATGGACAATGTTAGCAGATTTAAGGATAATAAATAGGGATATTTAGCCAATGGGTTCTTTACAACTTGGAATTTCCTTGCTTTTTTTATGCCTAAGGGACAGTGTATTATAGCAATTGATTTAAAAGACTTTTTTTTGTTTTTACTATACCTTTGAAAGAAAATGATAGAGGAAAATTTCCTTCTCAGTGCCTATTTATAATAATACCAAGCCTATTAAAAGGTACCATTGGAAAATTTTTCCACAGGGAATATTAACGAGCCTCATCTTATGTCAGTATTTTGTACAACATCCATTAGAACTATTTTTAAAACAGTTTACTTAATATATAATTTACCACTATCTTGCTGATAAATTATTGGCTGATTCATTACAGATAGTTTGGAAGAAAATGTTTAATGAGGTATATAGAATTTTGCCTTGTTTAGGATTGCAAAATCCCAAAGAGATGATTCTATTCAGGGTATAAGATAGGTCTACAGAAAATCAACCATAGAAAGAAAAAAACAGAAGAGAGCAATTGCTCTTAATGATTTTCAAAATTTGCTAGGATAAATTAAATAGCTACGGCCCATATTTAGATTAACAATTCAAAAACTAAGTGATTTATTTCAAACCTTACAAGGTGATGGGGAAAAATAGTCCAAGAAAATTATCATCTGTAGCTCAAAGAGAATTGGCTCTGGTAGAAAAGAAATTACAGGATGCAAATGTGGAAAACTTATATCCAGACCTTGATTGTATTCTGATTATTTTACCTTCTACTCATTCTGCTACATGAATTTTTCATGCTGAAAGGAAATAATCACAGAGAATGGATATTTTTTATCATACACACAGAATAAATATATAAAGATCCTTGTAGAAAAGATTTCTGAATTGATTCAGAAAGGAAAGTTGGTACTACATCAATTAGCAGGAATGGGTCCAGCTGAAATTGTGGTATCTTTTACTAATTTTGAAATTGTCTCATTATGTGCAGAAAATAAATATTAGCAAAGAGCTTGCAGTAATTTCTTGTGATATACTAGCAGCAGTTAACTCCAAAGCAAAAAGTTTCAGTTTGAAGAGAACTAATTGGATTCTGACTCAAATATTAAAGAGAGTATCAATCTCTGGAGACCCTGCATTCTATACTGATGTAAATAAATCAGGAATAGCAGGGTACAAGTCAGGAAAATTAAGTTAATGACTATAAACTCTTATGATTTAATTCAGTAATCAAAATTCTATGTTATTCTCATGGTCTTATTAGATTTTCCAGAACCTCTTAATATAGTTACTGATTCTCAAGGTACAGTAAGAAGTGTTTTACATATTGAAACTGTTGAATGTATTCCAGATAATTCAGAATTAATTTTGTTACTTATCCAACTAAAACAAGTAATCAAAATAGAAATCATCCTCTCTATATAATGCATATCAGATCCCATGTGGGTCTTTAATTTAAGATGCATTAAGGTCTTAAAAGATTTTTTTGGATGGTAATACAATTTAAGATGGCAAATGGTTTATGTATCAAACTTTGTACTTACTAAGATAATATAGTATTTTATCTGAAATTTCCAAAAACAAATTGATTGCATATATTACCTGATAATTGTTCTTATTGTATGTAGTTTTACTCTGTTAGAGTTAAAACCATTTCTTTTTATTTAGAAAAATAATGGGGAAATGTTGTGGGAAATTTTGGTCACATTCAAATAATCCTGAGTCTGCACAGTAAGGTTATACATTGAGTCAGGGTCAGATCCCGTGGCTAGTCGACTGGAATTGGCCATAGAGAAGACAACAATTTGGATGAAGAAGATGCACAGGAAGGAAAGGGTGGGGACTATGATTTGAACTCTTGTGGTTCTGGGATGAGGGAAGAGATGTGTTCTTGCAATGTTTCTGCCTAAAAAGCGAGGTTAGGTTTTTCTTGCTCAGTCTTTCAGAGCTAGAGGTTTTTCATCACAGACTTTAACTTCTCAGCCTTATTCATAAATAGAAATGATAGAGACTTAATGTAAACCCACATATTTTAGCCATGGCAGAGCCAGGATATCAGGACCAGAAGCCCTGCCAGAGTAGCCTAGGGAGTGCTGACTGAGGGGCCAGGGGACAGCAGATAGTCATTAAAATATGAGTAGATTCACATATAGCAACTAAGCCAAAAGAAAACATCACTCCTCCTCAACCCTTAAAATTTCCACAGTATCCCCATTAAGTACTACCAGTTTGGAACAAATAGTTCAAATTCTTGAGTTCTTAAGAGAGATTTTATGTTAAAAACAATATATCTTATCTTTTTTTCAGGTTAAATGTTTATTTTCAAATATGAAAAATCTTTGAATAGGTGAATTATTTTATATTTATCCATTAAATAATTTTCAATGTTATTGAGACATGAGTCCATGATGTAGTCTAAACTTCCCTTGAGTATATGACACCGCCTCCTTCATTCACATGAGTTCTGGGACTACTGGGATGGGTCAGTATCCTGGGATTAGGTAGTAGAATCTCAAGAAATTTAAGAACTAGTAAGAAATGATAGTTGTTATGTAAGGAAATTAAAACTATAGATATGACTGATTATCATTATAATCTCAAAAATTAGTAGTAGCAAATAATATAAGAAAATTTATTTTTAGTTCAATATTAGAGTTTATTTTGATACAATTTTCCCTTGACTGTCATAAACTAAATGATAATTCACAATTAATGGATATTAATAATTAATTTATTGGAGAAAACCATACTTTTCTTTGACTACAATCTACATAAGTGAACATAGAATATTTGACAGTTGCAACTATGCAAAGATTTACATTCCTTAAAGAAATTCACTGCTAATATAAAGCACTGAGCAAATATTTTGATATGAAAAAGGAAGTGTGTCACTTAACCAAATATGAGCCAATATCTCAATTTTTGTTACAGATTTATTTTTGGTTCAGTTCCACTAGGACAAACATGCAAATTATGAAAAGAAAAGAATAATCAAAAGATTGCTTAGTAATATTTCAAGATTTTACAATAGCTATGTCATAGTACATACCTGAAACTAAGGGATTAACATCTGCCAGCATATTAAAATGATATCTTAGTAGGCAATACAGATAAACTTGAGGTCTAATTAGATCTACATGCCTGATGATCCACCCCTCCCAAAAAAAATGATCCTTTCATCCAACATGCAAAATAGAAAAAGAAAAACAAAACAAAACAAAAAAACCTGACTGCATTGATGCACATTAGAAATCCTAGAGTTCCTAGGAATAAATGGGAGACAAACAGGGATATTGCCAGAAGACTCAGGGTAGATTGACTGGATTATGAAGAGCAGTAGAAACAAGAAGCCCCTGCCTCTCCAAGGAAGAAGGCAAGAGACTTCTGAAAGTTGTTTTCTAACCTCCACACTTGGGGTGGGAAGCATTCACACACACACACACACACACAGAGAGAGAGAGAGAGAGAGAGAGAGAGAGAGAGAGAGAGAGAGAGAGAGGAGAGAGAGAGGAGAAAGAGAGACAGAAATTCAAAGCAAAACAGTCTCAAGAGAAAACATTTTAAAGGTAGAAATGTTGAAAGCAAAATGTTTACAGTTGTGTATGATCCCTTGAATTTATAGTCCATTGTAATCAAAGTCCCTCTGCCTCCAAAGTCAGGCCTATATACATCGTAATGCTACATACTTTAGTAGTGATTTGAGGCAAAAAAAATCATGTAAGTTCTTTGGGCGGGTTAAATAAATATCATAAAGATCTGATACTTCAGCCTTCTAAATGGATACTAACATGTTAATCATTCCTGTACTTCCTTGTGATTGCTATTTTTATTCACTATAAAAGATGAAAATGCTGAGTCAAGAAAACATTAAATATATTTGATTATTAAATATCCCTAGGCAAGTCCCTAATTGTGCTGATTCAAACTTTATAAACTTTCATTCCGTTACATTCCTAGATATTTTCTCGTCATTATGAATCTTAAGACAGTTTGAATGTTTTATTCATTCACTGAACTCCGGTCTTGATATTTCAGGATGTACTCAGTAAAAAGAAAAAATAAAATTTACCATTACCTCTGTTGCCCATGAAATTTACAAATCCACAGAAGTCATTGGTTTAGTTTAAATAATTAATCAAATAAAATTAAATTGAACAAGGAAGGAGTCATCTCGACTTAAAATAAACCCTCACAATTGCCACATACTCCAGTCCATAGAAGAGCGGATTACCTATATTATGTAATTATGACTAATATTGTCATTGGAATTGTGCTAGCCTAGTCCAAAAATATCACCACTCTGCTTGATTGAAGAAAAATGCCAAGAAGGTTGATACAGCACTAATCTTCTAAGCTTTTTCATATAAGCCAACAGAAGAGAATACAGTGTCATAAAGAAAAGGCATGGGGATTTTCACACATTTTCTTTCCTTTTATCCTCTTCCCATGAGAGTCATGATTCTTGCTTCCTAATAACACATTCCTGTGCCTCCCTTGAATTTCTTTTCCTCTGTAACAGTCCAATGAGTCTTTATCTATTGCTCCAGACAGCCATCTTCTCAAATCACCTGGAGATGTGAATGATAACCCCATCACCCGTGAGACAGAAACATCAAAATTCTACCCACCATTCACCAAGATGGCTTTTTCTTATCTGAAGCTATCCATCTATAATGTGTAAGGACAGAGCCTGCTCTCAGTAATGCAGCTGTTTATAGCAACTAAGAATAGCACAGGATTCTGTCCGGATAATGTAGAGTAACTCACCTTCATCAAAATGAACTGTGCTAGGAGGTTTGACACCCGAAGGACAACTGGAAAACTCTGTGTTTGTCCAATCACTATATATATTTTTTGCCTAAATTTGTATGGTTTTGTAGTAAATATTTTGCTATTTTTATAATTGTGGTATATAATAGTACAAGTAGTTTTTCCAAGTTCCATTATATAATCAAAATCACTAGCCACAACCCTATTAAGATTAGAGAACAAATGAAATCTGAGTGCAATTGCAACTTAAATCATGTAAAATCATGAAATATGTATGAACTCATGCTATTTTTGGTCAGATTTTCACATTTGATCTTCCTCTAGCATTCCTTTTTTTATGTTGTATTATGTGAGTTATCATGATACCCTTCAAAGAATGAATCAATAAAAATAAGCAACGATAAGGAAGAGAATTGTTACAGAAATGATTATTTTAATGCTTGCTTAAGTTATTTATTGTAACCTGAGTTTTCTCCTCAGCAACAAGACAGATAAAAATTTGATGTGTGCTCTGGTTTATTGCATGCAACAATTCAGTGCCTTTCAAATATAAAGCAATTGATTATTTTTAACTTAAATAAACTATTTAAGAAAAAAAACTATTGAGAAAAAAATGGCTCAACTGTTAAAGGTGCCTGATGACCTGAGGTCAATGTGGGGGAGCCACATAGTAAAAGGGGATCACTGATCCCAGTAATGTGTCCATTGACTGTGGCACACGTATGAGCAAACACACACATACACACACATGCATGCATGCAAAATTAATTAATAATTAATAGATATGTAACTTAAAAATTTACATATATTAAGCATCATAGCCTTATATAAAGAGCAATTTCACATAACTATATTTTATTTATTTTTAGCATGACAGTTTACTTTCTGGAGAAAGCAAACTTCCCTTCTCTAAGTATCCAAGTCTCATTAGGTTTTGCAAAAGTCTGAGGTAAACAAAATCACTTTACTTGAGGTAATTTTAAAGCTCGAATCACTAAGAACAAAAGGAAAGTGCAGCACACCACTCCTGTTCCAAGCTCTTTAAATCTTAATGATTCTGCTCCAGAAATGGACTTCAGCTTCACTTTCCTACTTCCATTTTCAAACTCACATTAATGGTTTGGGTGTTTGCAGTTAAAAGGAGCTGATACCTCTTGATACATTATTGCACCTCTCTTCTTCAAAAATAGGACTTGAGGCTTTGCATAATTTACATAGACTTCAGGTACTAGAGGTATTAAAAGAGTTTTATTAAAGGGGTATGGGAGCAGTGGAATGTGCACCAGAGTGACATTTGCTAATAGTCTATGGTACATTTCAATAAACTGCAGGCTCACCTGCCAATCATAGAATAAAGGCCAGGCATAGAGCAATGTTTGAATTAATTATTAATATCAGTTGGCTATTAGAGCTCTTTGGTTTCTTGCTGTGTGGCAAAGAATATCAGTGGGAGTGCCGGATAGTAGGCAATTTGCATTCATGTGACTATTGGTTATAATAAATTTTAGAAAGTTATAATTCTCACTTGATTTCCTACAACTTCATTTTGTAGGAGTCTGCCACACTTAAGATAATGAGATGTCTTAATCATCATGGATAACTCAGGATCTGAAAAGATGAATGAAATAGGTCAAAGGTATGGAGGAATGTGACTGTTGCTTGCTCTCTATCTGCTGAGAGCTTGTCCAGTGTTTCAGGTGACAGACATCTGACAATTATATTAAACATGTCTTATAAAACACAGAGCATTTTATTATATTCATTAATATACAACAATTATTCGTGCTAATGCATTTACCTGTGCCTTTTAGCCATTCACTCACATAGGGTGCTATATTGTGCCCCTATGCCTAATATTATCTCTTGCTCTCAACTGAGATAAAGTAAAATCTGTATTGTTCCTCTGGTGAAAACTCAAGCAAACGCTATGACTGAATTTTGTCTTCTCAAAAATTTGTCTCCCTCACTCTGGCAGATTTGAAAACAAAAATGTACACAGAAGTATTTGGTAAAAAAAAAATAACAAAAGTTTGACCAACAAAAATAGGTTATAATCTACAAGTCATTTTTTAACCTCTGATGTTCAAAATTTTAAAATTCAGCACCTAAAATAACAATTCAAAGTCAATACCATATAGATATCATGAGTAACCTTTAGACTAGCTGACTTAAATAGCTTTTTAATAGTGTTTGTTTCTAGTCTAAGTTTCCCTATTTCTACGTTTTGTCCTTTAAATTGCAGCAATTACTAAATTCATTCAAAAAAGTAACTTAGAAACCATATATCTATATAACTGTATATATGTATACATAACTACATTAGATATATAAACACACATAAATAGCTATGTGTAAATTAGACATATATAATTATATAATGTTAAATATAAGAAATATATTAATACAGATATAAATATATATAAATTTATTATATATAACTTACATAGCAAATTATATATAAAACTACATATATAACTATAGTTATATATATAGCTATATATGTATGTACATATATACAGATATATAGATATATGATGGATGGATAGATAGATAGATGTTATATAGATATAATCAAAAACTTCTCAGACTGTCTTATTTAACATCAAGAAATTATTATCTAAAGAATGAAATATTGAGATAAATACATCTGCTAGCAGAAGTTTCAAGAAATAGTTTGCATTTGATATGCTCATGATTATAGGAAAGCTCATGATTTACTAACATATTGGTGTTGGCCAGCTTTAACAGGATTCTTTCTGTAAAAAATAAATGTTTGTTTTGTATCTCGGTTTTATAGAGTTCAGGTTATAATTATTTGGTCTTATTGCACTGAGCCTGAGCCATGCAGTATATCAGGCTGGCCAGAAAGCAAAGAGATGAACTTGCTAGGGTCCCATTATACCTTCAAGCACCCAGAGCATCCCTCTAATGAGTTGATGACCTCCTATAGTGTCTTAACTCTTAAAGGCTCTACTACTTCATGTCAGTAACAATGAAGATGCCATGACATTTATACATGGGTTTTTGGGGTTGAAGGCATTTAAGAAATAAACCATAGTATATAGACTAATAAAGGTTTAACGAACTAAATAAACTAGCAGTTGGCTAACCGAGAGATGTGTGTGTGTGTGTGTGTGTGTGTTTGTGTGTGTGTGTATGTGTGTGTTTTAATTTTTTTAGGCATTGTAAACATTTTTTAGTGGCAGGACCTGAGAACACCTATTTTCCCCCTCATCAAGTATTGTATTCTTCAGAAGAAACCTTTACTTTGGCCATGTTTAGTATTATAAGACAATTCACATTTAGATATTAAACTATTTCCTATTTTCTTAGTACTCATTAAGAAAGTTAAAAAATATTAAAGAAAAAACAAATGCCCCTTGAAAACATAATTTCCTCTTCTGGGTCTTCTTGTCTCATTTAAGCAAAGCAGAAGGATGTTTTCTCCTTGGCAGAGATCTGGAAGTCAGCTTTCATTTTCAGTTCTAATGGTCTCATCTGAATACTCGTCCCAGGAGTGCAAGCTGACAGAGACCTCCCGCGGTGATTCACACTGCTTAATGCCAAGTTGACGGGTAACAAAGTTATCATAATCCATAATTTAATTATAGATGTTGGTCTCTGTTCTGAGTAAAGCGCTGAGAATCTGTCTCCATTTACACTTCTGGGATACTTCACAAATGATTTGGGCTGATGCAGGGTCAGGGAGGAAGAAACTATAAAACTGCATTCAATCATACTTGAAAGACACAGTTCACATGTGAATTCAATTTATTTTTTAGTTGTCATGTATAGAGTTTCCATAAATTTTAATAAGGATTCATGTAAATGCCGCATATATCAGACGGGATTTTGCATCTCATTTGGATGTAAAAAATGTTTCTTTCCATTTACTACTACAAAACAGAAACAAACAAGCAAAAAAGTTTCCTACAAGTTAGTGGAAAATGTACAATTGGAAATTGCTTTTCTTTTTCTCAAATAAGAATGGCCTCATGTAAATTTCATGCCGATCGATGAATACACAGATACTGTTCAGTTGCTGGGCATAGTTCACACTTTCTTTAACATTTTGAATTGGTGATCAGTTCTAGCTCCTTTTCTGATGAAATTTTTCCTGCAAGAAGATATACTAAGTCCGATCACCTGTAGTCTGCACTGGCATTTATGGAGCCTGTGAGAGAGACATTCAACTAAACTGTCAAGATCTCTGATTTCTGTTGGTTAGAGCAGTTGAGGGATCTGATAATTAAAGGAAATAATGATTAACAGGTAGACCTACCAACCGTTCTTGACTAGTGTTCTATTACTGTGAAGAGACACCATGACTACAGCAGCTCTTGTAAAGGAGAGCATTTAATTGGGGTTTCAGAGTTTTAATCCATTATGAGCATGGCAAGAAGCATGGTGTTGAGCGTGGAAACATTGTGATAGAGAAGAGCTAGGAGTTCTACATCTGAATCCAAAGGGAGAAGGAAGAGAGAGAGAGAGAGAGAGAGAGAGAGAGAGAGAGAGAGAGAGAGAGAGAGAGACATGGGGCCTGTTTTAAGCCTCAGAGCCCACCCCAGGTGGCATATTTCTCCCAATAAGACCACACCTCCTAATAGTGCCACACTCCCTGCTGACCAAACACTCAAATCTATGCGACTATGTGGGGCCTTCCTATTGAAATCACCACAGAACCTCTCACAGGTCAGTAAGAACGCTAAGGAAGTTTTGTGTTAAAATGAATTATTGTGAAGGTTATTATGTGTGGAGTATATGTGTCTTTTTATACCTGTAGTATATATACAGAGAAGGATAATATATGCATTTGTTATAGGATTAAGTATATAAGAAAATGTTTCTCAAAAAGATAATACATGCAGAAGAGATAGGTCCTGGTGTCATTGTTGATGGGTTCTCCATCTGCCAACTTTCGCCGCCACATTCAGAGAGTCTGGTTTGATCATATGCTCATTCAGTCCCAGTCCAGCTGGATTGGTGCGCTCC
>PVIU01025126.1:0-24285 GCA_004026605.1 Ondatra zibethicus
CTATCACAAGTGGCCATTGTCCACTTGAGCACATTGATTTCTAGGGATGAAGTGGGTAGGCTTCTGTGTCTCATAGCCCTCTCCCAACCTGTATTAAAATCTTTAATGCTCACATACATGTGTGTTAAGGGTCCACAATTCTCTGTTTCTGTTGCTCTACTTGGAGATACACTCTATGGTTCACAGCAGGCTTTCAAGGAATCGTCCTGGGGTCTGTTTTACTTGGCCTTAGAAGCAAGGACACATCTCTTTCTGTCCTTGTAGCTGATGCCTCTATACAAAGATACCCTTGCTAACTGCAGGACCCAAACTGCCCACCTTCACTCGTGGCCTAGAAGGGGCTTGGTAGAACATTGGCTCTGGGGGTCAGAAGTAGACGAGGGCTTAGAGATGTCCAAAGTTAAGGATACATTTAGACTTGGCCTGATTGCCCTGAGTGTCTATGTCACAGGGATGAGGCCAGTGTCCAATGGACAGCAGGGCCTCCAGTCTGCTAAGAGTGAAGAGACCTACTTGCCACATGCCCTCAGGGCTCTGCTAAGCAGCAGTGACAATGGAGGGCTTTTCCTTGTTTGGGATGCTAGCTTTACTGCTCAAAGAGTGATCTTCAGACCAGCAGCACTGCTGTGAGTTTCTCATCCAGGCTCCATCCCAGCCACACTCGCCTGGAATCTGTATTCTAAATTGGTGGACCAGTTCAAATCTGAAATACTCTGCTATAGAGCTTGTGATTGTCATGAAGTTCAGAGGGCTACCCAGGAAACTCACGTTGTAGGTCTGGGAGGAAGCAGTTGCCCCAGCATCCACCTGACCCACGTGGCCCTGAGCACCTGACTTTGGCTTGCCGAGCTTTGGTGTCTTGTGTATGAAGTGGCAGCGTCACAGCGTTCTAGCTGAGATGAAGCGAGTTCCACACTGAATCATTTAGACCAGGTCTCAGCACCTTGTAAGGGCTCGATGGAGACTTCTTGCCAGGTTCTCCAAGGGACAGAGAAGAAGCTTCCGCCCCTGGCCTTAAAGCATAATTGAGTGAATGATCATTCCAGATGGAAGGCACAGTGTGGGCAGACAGACCGTGGCAGTCACGATATCTGTCTACCTCATTGTGTGCGAATGGAGTGTGTGCCCAGAGGACAGGTGTTCAGAGCAGGGGACAGACGAAGACCCCATACACAGGGCAGGAGTGAGGTGGCTGCTGGTGGGAAGATAACATAGGAGCGCATACTTGGGTAAGGTGGTGATGTCTTGTGCCCTGGGCCACCACAGGCCCTGTGCAGGGTCAGAACATGGCCACCAGACCCTCAGAGGATCCCCAAAGTTACAGGCGGCAATCAAATTAGGCTGCCAAATCTCTTGACAGGTCTTTGGCTCCACTCGCCAGGGTTTTCCTGCCTCCCTAATCATGCCCTAATCCTCCCGGAGCTGTGGGAGGTGTGATTATCAGGCAAAAATGCCAAGCATGTGTGATAATGGAGATTGCTTCATGCACACTGCAGGACGGGGGTTGGTGGGTAAATGGCATAGCCAGGTGTAATATGGCCAGGACTTTTGTAGGGGACAGCAATCTGAGCTTCAGGTAGCCCTAGCGGTCACAGAGAGGGCTTAGGAACCCACCGGACAAGCTGAGTGCTCAGCGGTGGCCTCTCTGACCATGCTCTCGCCCCTGTCCCCAGTCCCATAAATACCCAGTCTGCACCTTTCTTCAACAGAGTCACTAAAGACCTTCTTTGCCTCTGCAGGTGGGGAAACTGAGGCACTTTTCTTTTGTGGCAGGTTCTTGGAGGTCAGACCACCAGGTGGTACTTGGGCTGGGGCGGGGTTTCCAGTTTGCTTATCCCGGCATTGTTCCCATCTCCCTTCCAGCCATAAGTGAAGTCACAACAGCAGATTCCCCACGAGTCTGCCACTATTGGAGCCTTCCTTGGTGTTCCTAGGTATGGCTGGTTCCCATCTTCCAGCTCCCGTTCCAGCCGTCACGTCCTACCACTCACGTGGGTGGGCTTCAAAGCCCTCCCTTGGGAAGCCCCCAAGGTCCTTTCATGATGCTCTTGACTTTTTGCCACCACTGCAGATCCTGCAGGGGTCCTAGTCAATGGGCTCTCCTTTAGCACGGATGCACCTGCACCCTCACACGCACACACGTGCAGCCCTGCACCTAAGGCATCATGCTTCTTTCCTTCTCCCTGGACCCAGGGCCCTTCCTTCCTTCCCCAGGGACTGATCCAACTGAAGGTTATGGCTACAGGATTTCCCTTCCCTGTCACTCCCCCACCGCCTGTCTCCACCAACAGCCTGTCACTGAACATTGGGCTGGGCATCTAAACCGTTGGTTCAGGGTGTGGTTCTGAGCGTAAACCTGGCGGCTTTCCTGTGGCCCCTCCGATAAGAGTGATCCTGGGTGTTTATCTGTTTTGTTTTTTTTTTGTCCTTTGAGTCTATGAAGTCTGACAAACACCAACCTCTCTATGGAGCCTCGGAGAACTTGGTGATAAGCACAGTGCATAGTCACCTCCCTGTGGCCTGCTCACTTTCAGGGCACTTGAGACACTTGGGTTCAATACCATCCCTAAGCCCTGCCCTGCCCTGCCTTGCCCCTTCCTGCCCCAGCACAGGAAGAACCTGGGACATGATTAATAATTACATGGGTACAGTGTGTAAACAGACACTGCTGTGCATGGGGACCTTGTTCCGAGGAAGGGTTCACTATTGATCTTCTACCCCCTGCCCCACACATTCACGAGCCAAATTCCTTCTTGAATGACTCTAGGTAGAGCAGACAGAGGCTTCCTGAAGTGAGAAGGAGCAAAGCTATTTTGTAGGGGAAAGGTAGTGATGGGGCACAGAGGGTACCCTGGGAGTGTGGGGGGAACAGAGCACAGAGGGTAATCTGGGGGTGTGGGGGGAGCAGGGGCATAGAGGGTAATCTGGGAATGTGGGGGGGGCAGGGGCACAGAGGGTACTCTGGGGACATAGCTATCAGATGGAAGGGGTCTGGGGGTTCTAGGGGTGATGAAAATTGAAGATGTCAGAAAGTAATCACAAAGGACTTTGAATAGGTTTCAGAGTTGAGCATATGCACTGGGGAGCCACAGCAGGCTTTAGGGCAGTTGTGGCTCCAAGCTGTGTTCAGAAGACTGAGATGTCAACAACTATGGACACGGATCCTAGAGAAGAGACAAAGAGCTGAGGCCAAAGGACACGGTGGAAGAGAAAGAGGCCACCTAGGAACCAGGTGGGTGGGGCCATGACCTGGATTCAAGTCCTGCTGTCGCCTCTACTTGGCCTGGAGCAGCTGCCCCCTCTGTTGGCTGCTTTGACAGCCACCATTCTCCCGGAACAGTCTGTAGAACTTCCCAGCCTCAGATGAAGGTTTCCCCTACTCGCCTGCCTTGGCAAACCATGAAGGAGGGGCCTCAGCTGGGAGAGGTGCCAAGCCTTTGTTCAGATGCTGGCCATGGCTGGACCCACTGCCCATTGTTTCCCTTACTTTTGGCGACCTTGAGCCAGATGGCAAGAATTGCTTGGCTCCTGTAGGCTAGCACTGAATAAGCCAGGCTGGCAGGATGGTTCTCAGTCTCTTAGTAGCCTTGGGCAGGGCTCCTCCCATGGGGATACTTGGTGTCCCTGTCTGTGTTCTGAAGGCCCGAGACCCGTCTCTGACCATTTGGGGTTTAAGAGGCCATTGTGGAAAATGCTTAACCCCCAAGAACCAGGATCTTCCATCAGGCGTTAAACTTCAAATCCCAGGATGGAACTCTGGTACCCTTGTCTGGCGTCAGATTCTAAGAGCTCTTCTAGACCATGGGTCAGAGGCCCAAATCTGTCTTCCCCGGCTCTTATCACCCTGGGTTTGGGTGACTCCAATCATGGGTTTTGTGCAATAAGACAAAACAAAGAGTTGGGATACTGGAGTGTTTATGATTTTGAACTTGGAATTTGCTTGGTTTAGATCTTAACTCCCCTCTTGCATTTGTCTCACCTGAGTTAAATTACACAGCAATGGTTTGGGAGTGTAGTTCAGTTGGTAAAGTGCATATCTACCATGTACAAAGCCTTAATTTGAGTCCTAGAATCTCAAAGTTTGGGAGTTAGAGGCAGGAGGATCCAAAGTTCAAGGTTAGCCTTGACTGCAAAACAAATACAAGGTCAGCCTACACCACGGGAGGCTTGCCTCAAAACAAATGAGCAAACAAGCAAACATATGACATGACTCTGTGCCTCGGTTTCTCTACTCTTATCGATGGGAAGAACAGTCGCACACGTTTGCCCACTGGTCTGAGGATACCCTATAGAGGGCCTGGAGTGGAGCTGGCAGCTAGAGATGCTCAGAATAGCTGGCCTTGCTCCTGGGGGCTGGACAGAGGGCCCAAGATGCAAGTGTGACTAGATGGGACGTTTTGGTAGAACGAGGCTGGCTGGACCTCAGGCATGTTGGCTGAATCCTGGATGATGCTCACCCCATCATACCCAGAGTCCCCTCCCAAATCGCACATCCTTTTCCCTTAGGCACCTCTGACTTCTTCTGGGCCACATGGAGAAATGCCTTCCTTTTGGTTTGGTCCTCCCTATACCAGACTTTGGTCTCGGGTTTGGAAAATGAGATTGGGCCAGAAGCTGGGCCTCTCCTCATCAGTGACTGGAAAATGAGACTGGAGGCCATGGTGACAAGCTCTGGGTGCAGCCTCAGTGATCCTGGGAACAGATGGGAAACTGAGTCTGAGAATGTTCATCCTTCCTCCTTGCTCTGCTGCTCTGTGGAGAAGCCGTGAAAGCTCCTGAACATCTCCACAGCTGACGGTGGGTGGAATTTCCTGCAGCCCGTCCTCTCTTATCTCCTCTGGTTTCCTGAGGTTCTGGGAGCTTGTGTATCTGGGTGTCCTGATTCCATACCCGGTTCCTATTGTGTGGCAGTCTGACCTTTCCTTCAATTCAACCCTCTCCCTGAGGGTGAGCAGCATGAGGAGCAGCAATCCACAGACCCCGACGGAAGCCAGCTGGCTAAGGTGGGCAGCTCTCAGCCTAGGCTCCTGTAAACCTGCTTCCTGTCAGTCCTAAACCTTTGCAGAAAATGCCAAGCACTTCCTTTCTTCCCGGCCATGGTGCACGCAGCTTAGGTTTGTACCTCTGACTGTCTCAATCTCCTGTTTTCTGGAAAATCATCAGGACCCTAAAAGCTGCCTTCACAAGGGAGGCAGGGAAAGAGGGGTGGGTGTGTTCCTAGGACGGCTGGGTCCTTAGGACCTGCTGTCTGTTATCCTATCAGGACCCTCGAGCGTACCAGCTTGAGAGTGGAAACCGGGGACTGGACAGCACTTCCCCATGGCCTCTTAGCGGGGCTCCTGCTTAGGTCTTTCCTCTCTGTTCTACCACCTTGGGCTCGCACTCACCTTCCCAGGGCTGACTGTGCTAGGTCCTCCCTCAGCTCTGCTCCCCCTCTGCTGGCCAGGGAGGAGGTGTAGAGCTCCCTCCTGCAGAGCCTCTAGCCTTTCCACTCCCAAGTCCTTCTCTGTCTCTGGCTCTGGCAGGGTGCTCTAGACTGGCTCAGGTCTCCTTATCTGTACATGGCATTGGCTGAGATCTCCACTGCTCAAAGAGTTCAGGCAGGGGAAAGAAGATGGACTCACCCAGCAGGGACTGGGGATGGCAGGGGACCTCCCATCCCGTCCTACAAGTCCCTCTCTTAAAGTCAAACACAGCCAGAGCAGAGAGGCCTCATGGGAACCACATCTGTGCCTGGCGCAACTAAAAAGTCACCCTTTCCATTCTTCTCCTTGGACTGTCCTCCCCCTACACCACCCCCCTTCCTTGATATAAACAAATCTGTCTGTCATATTCCCTCCTCCTCTGGGAAACCTTTCCTGATCGCTGAGAAGAGGCCGGACTCTTCTCCTGCCCACAGACCCACATTGCCTCTTCCTGTCCTTCGGCCTGAGTCTCAGCTGCCCTCAGTCATGCCCTGCAGGGCTACACGATGGGGCATCCCAGATCTACTTTCCATCTTGTCTGTAGGCAGAGGTGTTCAACTGGCTGGTATTGAAGCCAGTGTGCAGTGTGAAGATGCTTCCCTGGGCACGGTGTCAGTTTGAGCCTAGGATGGGCACCAGGGGCACTGGGTTAGCATATCCGAACCATCTTTCTGGACAACAGAGTTACCATATTACCACACTGAGCCTGAGTCCCTCCCATAGCATACCTGGCAGTTTGCGGTCTGCTCTTTAAGACTGACTGTAAGGTATGTTTAGTTAATTCCCTGGCAGCCAGAATCAGGGAAAATACTTTCTACTGATAGCAAACAGCTACACTGGCTATCTCAAGGTGAGAACTCGCAAATGGTTCTTTGCATTTTTGCAGTGGTTACCAGCTCAGGTGGAAGTAACCATCTGTTGTATCAGTCACTGATACGGCAAACAACTGGCTGCGTTGGGGAGTCTTGACTAACTGGCATTCCTGAGAGTGTGTGAGAACACAGAATTCGTAGGTTCTACCCAGACAGACTTAGGTATCAGCCACTGCATTTTAAGAACTCCTGTTCCTACAAAAAGCCGAGACATGCCGGGGACTCATTTGACAGAGGCTTCTAGAACAGCTGTGAAAGATTCATACAGGAATGCTTGTTTTACCTCCCCTCTGTCGTCTGTGATGTCATGGTCCTCAGGTTTGGTCCACCTGAAAACTCAGACTGCCTTTGACTGACCCTTCAATGTTGCTCTGGCAGGGTCAGGTTCCGAAGACTGCGGGGTTCTCTGTATGCACGGAGCACTTACATGGTGGGTTCTGAGAGAAGAGGCAGGCAGTGGGCATGTGCCTCAGGTCACAACTGGGTATCATCTGTAGTGCTAGGCTTTCCTCAGTAACAGTCGGGGACACTGTGTAATCATGCCAAGCTTGGGATCTGTACTGCTGCTAGGCTAGGGCAACCAGCTCTAGAAACCCGGAGAGGCCCTCCGAGAAGTTGCGACTTGAGAAGATAGAGCCTTGAGTGCCCATTCCGCTCTAAAGAGCTGTTACTTTGTGGAGGTGCAGAACACGCTTGGACTACAGCCTTGAAGCACAGCCCTGGAACAGGTGACTGAGTAACTAAGGAAGGATGAAAGGAGCCGTTCAGAGCTGCTCTGAGATGGGGGTAGGCTGCTTGGGAAGGGAAGATGCATCAGTCAGAGGACAAGACTTACCAAGGGGCTTTTGCATCTGATAATGTATTTATAGCCCTTTGGTTCCAAAGCACCAAAGCACCTGTGATTCAAACCCTGTCTCCTCCAGAAAGGCCTCTGAGACTTCTGCCTCACAAACCAACCTGTTCCCAGTGGCATCTGGCTGTGCCCTGGGCTCTTCAATCTTTTTTTTTTTTTATGAGCATGGGCTCCCTGAAGCTTGCAGACCAGGGCATGGGTCTCCATCTGTGACCATCCATCCTAAGCCATGAGGGTAATCAGAAAGGAAGGAATGGCCCATTCCTAGCTCATGAAGTGGCACGCCCTTCTCAGTGTGCCCAGTGCCCTGCTGGAGCCACTCTGCCTGGCGGAGGGAGATGGTGGCCTTCTATATGTGATGTTTAGGGAATCACTGGAGCCTGGAGCCTCAGTTTACCAGTGTGCAATGGGGTTGTAACCAAAGCCTCAGCTGCTCCTATGCTCTAAGATCCTGGGAATCGGAGGAGGAGTTCAGAATAGGTGACTGCAGAGCCTCAGAGTCAATGACATGGAGTCCCTGGAAAGTGACCTGGTGGGCTACTATAGCAGAGTAAGGATTTGTATGGCCCTGGGGGCTGGACTTGGGGTGGGGTTTACTGTAGGGGGTTATGTCATCATTTTCTCATTAGATGAGACAGTGATCGCCTGTGTGAGATGATCTTGCTGGCACGGTGGGCTCCTGGAATGTTGGCTTCACATGAATAGAATGCTCAGATGGACACAGGGGAGGAGGGGTCTCCAAGGCAATGGGGCAGGAGCTGGCCTTGCTCACTCTACCCCTAGTATTCAGCCCACTAGCTTAGCTCACAGTTCCACGATTCCTGAGGAGATAAAGCATGAACAAGAATGGTCTCATAGGTGCCCTGCCTTGTCTTTGCTCCAAGGGGAGTCTAGCACACACACTGGCACTGGCTGCCTGGTAGGTTAGTGCTATCTAGCTCCATTCAGCTTTGAGAATGGTCCCTAACTGTACCCTCTGCAGAGCCTGCTCCCCTCCTGGCCAAGAGCAGGGAGCACCCAGGGTGCAGAGTACTGCTAGGAGAAAAAGAGAAGAGCACACAGGTAGCAAATAGTACCCTCCCAAAGAAAGACCATAATTAGGTGGCCCCAGGAAGTCCCACAGATGTATTCCTTTTTGTGTCTGTCCTCTACACCATTAAATTCGGCTCCATGAGTGGATTAGGAGAGTCAGGTCCCTAGATTATGAGTGGCAATAGCTGTGAGCACTTGGAAGAGATGTGGGACAGAAGTACAGGGACCAGGGCTATTGATAGCAGGCCCACAGTGCATGGTGGAGGTTCAGATGTATATGGGACTATCCTTATTCTTCATGGGTATACTCATGCATGTGAGTGTTCCCATGTGTACACATTCATATGCATGACACCTATGTGTGATATATTCATGTGTGGATAGATGTATAAATCATGCATGTTTGTATTCATGTGTGTTTGATCGTTCATGTGAAAGCAGGTGTTTTGTGTGTGTGTGTGTAATGTACATGTAGCCCATACACAGGGAGAGGAGGGACAAATAGGCTTATCATGTGACATATGTTAGGGTTTGCATAGGCTGTCAAGAAGAATTGGGGGCAGAGAAGATCAGGGAAACCAACTCATGGTAGCTTGCTAGAAAAGCTAAACAGTTTAGCTACCTGGGGCAAGTGTTGTGGTTGCTAAGAGTACTCCTGACTGTCGGTGGTGGACTAAGCCATACTACACTTTGGTGGCCTCTGAGTTCTTCCCTAGAGCAATGTCCTCAAGGCTCAGGTGCCTATAGGCAAGCAGTGTCACTGGGGGCACAGCCCAGAACAGGAGGCTTTTTTTGGAGAAGGTGTCTGGGACCTGCTGGGCTTTGCATTCTGAAAACCCGAAGCCACCAAAAGAGCCAGAGAGGCCTTGGTGCTTGAAGCCCCTGATTCTCCTGCAGCATCACTGGACAAGGTCCCAGAAAATCGGATTTAGCTGAGAGGTGCAGGAGTGGTGTCCGTGATGGTTCTCCGTGGTTGACAGGACCAACAAGAAACAGTCGCGGGGTGGAGGACATCAGGCCCCACTCAAGGCTGAAACCCCAGTGCCAGCCCAGAGGGCCCAGCCAGAGGTATTCAGGAAAGGGATGTACCTCAGGGAGACACTGCCAAGTCCCTGCCTTGTGGCCTGGGTCTGAACACCTGGGCACAATCTGTGGAGTTTGTGAAGAGCAAGGGACAGCGTGGGTGGGATGTTATGAGACCCTCAGAAACTGAGCAGCCAGGAGCGGTGATGGAGGGACCAGGACTACTGATAGCAGGGCCACAGTGCCTGGCGGAGGTTCAGATGGATGTGGGACTGTCCTTTTATATGGGCTGGAGGGGATGTTGATGTTACTCTGTAGGTTCCAGGCCTTTCTTCTGTCCTGGTATTGTGGAGCCTTTCAAGAAAGCCTGTGAAGCTGTCTGAAGAGGTGGCTTTAGTCAAGAAGGGAAGAAGGGAAGCTGGGTATGTCTAGCAGATCAGAAGGATGCAGAAGCCCAGACTGTTACAGATCCATCCTGATGCCCCTCTGCTTAGCTCTGGACCATCTTTCCTTTCCTCTCTCTTAGCCCCAATTTCCCCAAGGGCTTCGGAGCAAGTGGTTTATGGATCCCTTCTCTTGAAGCTTTGTAGTACAACAAGGCAAAGACAGGGTATGTCTAAAAAAGGCCAGGACGAGAGGGAGCAGGAAGCTAAGCTGTAGCCAGGCTGGGCCCAGAGCAGAGAAGGAACCCAGAGTGAGGAAGTCCTCCCAAACCGCATACACACATGACACTTCCTCCCAGGGCCCCACAGAGCAGCAGAGCCCTGTCCTGTTCTGCCTTCTCCAAGGGTGCGGTCAGGCTGCCCATTTCAGAAACCACCAGCAGTGTCCTCTGCAAGTGGGAAGACGCCGCCCTCCTGGACCAGCAGGGATTCCCACTGCAGAACAGGATTGGAGAAAATTTTGACTATACCCCTTCATGGAGGCCTTTGCCAGCCCTGAGTGGGTTGGAGTAGAGGCAGGGGCATTCCTGTCTCCTCAGGCGCCCTCCTTGGACCTCAGCCTGATTCCTGAATCTCCATTCTTAATCCTGGATATGAGACAAGGATCAAAGCTGAGTAGACTCCACCAAGCCAATAGCAGCTTTTTTCCATTCTGTCTCAGACATTGTTTCACTATGGCCTGAGAATTTCTGGTGACACATTAAAATAGAAAACCCCACTGTCCAGAAATGGGTGTGGTGTTGCCCCCCCAACCCCAAAGACAAGAGGCCTGACTTGTGACTCAAGGCAAGTAGGGGTGAGGATGAGGGTAGGGAGGAGCAGGGTGAATGGGAGGCAGTAGCCAAGAAAATTATTAAATTGTTCCATCCCTGCTGAATCACTGGGGACCTGCTAAATCCGTTTTTGATTTAAGAGTGATCGTGTGATGCCTAAATGCCCAGGCACCGCCTCTTAGACAAGGAGGTTCCTCCCTTCACATGCTAGGAAAGGCAGGTGTCCCTCCCTTGACAGCGGGAGCAGATGCTTACTAGAACACCGTGCCCAGTTCTCTGCTCAGCAACCTTAGGGAGCTAGCCTTCCCTGGGCTCCCTGTGGAATGATCCAAGGTGCCGTCCCAGTGGAGGATCGGCAGGGACATCTGGGAAGGACACTGTGGCAGGGGAGGGATGTAAATGGCCACAGCAAGTGTGATGACCTAGAGCACAGGATGGCAAGGGGAAGGGCGACATGAGACCATGCCGTGCTGCGAGGAATCTGAGCACCAGGTAGGGGAGCTGAGTCTTGGAGGTACTGAGAAATCCCCTGCCCTGGCTTTGAGCTGATGTTGTCTTCCCCAGTGTTGGAGGGGCTGGCCTTATCTCACGAGGAGGATGGCTCCAGATTGGCACCTCTGGCTCTGAACTCCTGAGAGGAGTCCAGAGAGCCATGGCTAAAAAGTCCTGGATGAAAGCCAGGAGAAGGGTATTAGCAGGTGACCCACTGGGGGGACATTTTCAGACAAAGCTGGGAGCCCCATTTGGTAGGCCAGAAAGGGCCTAGGAGAGACTATCCTATCTTCCCCTCCCGTTTCAGTGTTCTTGCTTCCAACTCAGCAAAGCTGGAGCAAGCCTGGAAAATGCATTCAAGCTGTTGGTGAGCTTAAGGTGACTGTGTGCTGCCAAGTCCCCTCCTGTCCCACACTCTCTTCCTGGTGGACCTTCTGGGGGGAATCAAGTTGTTGCTTTCTCCTGCTGGCAATGGATAAAATCTCTGCTGGCAAGAGGAGCAGTCCTTTCCTTTCAGCTCCTCTGCCTGGCATGTCACAAAAACTAGGTATTGAAAGATGGACCACACCCAGGGATGTTTCTTTTCCATACGACCTAGTAATCCTGTCCTTAGCCTGCACCTGAGGCTCCGGTGGCCGTCCTCTGAGGTGGAGACGCAAGTTCCGTGGCTCTGTGAAGGAATAAAACAGCCCCAGATCATCCCATGAACAGCGGGCTCTGGCCAGCACCAGCCTCACTGGGCATGTCAGGAGTGGGACACATCTGGAAAAGCACTTGCTAGGACAAAATCGTGGCTGCTGCTAGGGCCCTAGTGGCCTCAAGTCCTGCATGGATGGAGGGCACATACTTTATTTAGCCTTCCTGAGCCTGGGAGTCTGTTCACAGGAAAGACATGAGCCAGTTCCAGGACACCGTGAATGAGAAGCACACAGGAACCAGGCCTTGAACCGAGGTTCCCAGGGCTGGGTTCTGGCTGCTCCCTGTTCCTCTGTGACCACTGCAATCCTTCCCCCCCCCCCCAGCTATGCATGGAAGCTGGAGCTGCTTTCACCAGCACCACTGGCCACTCTGAGGTTTGTAGCTCGAGGCCCTTGCCCTTTGTTCTGGGCCAGTGAACAGGGTAGAGTAACCTGTGCCTGGGGACCCTTCTTTGGGGGAGGGGCGGAACTTAGGCTCTGGGGTCAGAATTAAGTGGTGGAGCATTCTAATGCCAGCATCCCTTCCTTTGGTACATCACTGAGGGTTACCCCAGTCTTAGCAAGACACTGCCTACTTTTGGCCTGCCTCTCCTGGCCAGGCAGCGTGAACTGTGACAGACCAGTGAGGAAGAGGTTGAGGTATAGGGCCTTTCTGACTGACATCCAGCCAGGAGCCTTCCCACTTTTCCTTGCAAATAGCCAGTTCAGAATTGTCGTGGCCCCTTGACATCATGGGAGGTAGTGACAGATGAGGTCACCACTGATATTTCTGGCAATGCCTGCATTCTGATGGCATCTCCTACTGCCGACATCACCTTTGACCAAAGAATGAAGCCATCGGCTTCAGTTCATCGGCTCAGTTGTTACTGGGTTTTCACAGAGTTCGTGAGGTGATGTGGAGGAAGGAAACCTCAAGAAGATAAGGGGCTGGTTTCTGTGGCCCATGGCTATTCAGCGGTATCCAAAATGGCATTTGGGAAGCTATCAGCGCTAATAAAATACCTGTGCTAGAGAATGTGTTAGTAGTTTCCAAGGACCAACACACACACACACACACACACACACACACACACACACACACACACACACACACACCCCACATACTTCAGCCACAGTAGACCTGGTCTGCAGATACTACCATAGCCTCCTGGGACATACTTAGATACGAAAAGGCTCCTATTTCCTCACTTGGTTCTGTTGTCCTATTCTGCTGCCTGGCCACACCAGCCTCTGGAAAGTGCTCTTCTTACTGTTTTTCCTAGAATCTTCCTGACCGGGTCCCTGAGCCAGACAGCATAAGATCTTAGCCTTGCAGCCTGATCTTTGATTAGAGGCCCCTGGAACTGAAGAATGAGTTCCTTGAATAGCTATGCCACTGTCAGGCCATAGGGGAACCTCTAAGAATAAAGGATGTGGTGGAGGTCCTGGAAGGTGGTCCATCGTACTGGCTGCCTCTTTAGGGGGTTAATAACCCTTTGATTACCTCCAGCTGCCAAGACTGCCCAGGCAGAGGGAACCAAGCGCCCTCTGTGCCACCGTTCTGCCCTGAGCCCCTCCCTCTTGGCCTTGTAAGAATTTAGGTGCATGGCAGTGAACGCATCCCCAACCAGTCACCTGCCCCCATCAAACATACTACAATCCCTGCAGGTCACATCCAGCACCAGGGCTGCAGCTGGATACAGGTGGCCCTTGGGAGAGAGGATCATGCTCTGTATGGTGGACCCCACTTTAGAAGGTGCTTGATCCACGCGTTCATCCTGCTCCACCTTGACCAGATTCAAAGACGTTCTTCTCTCTCAGTGGGCCTTGGTTTCTCAGCTCTAATGGGTAAGAAGCCAATGATCCTGAGAAGGACTAAGGTGGAAGGGGGGGGGGACCTGATCATCCCAGGCCCAGCCCTGTGGCCACAGAGAGTGCCCCACCCCTGCTGGGCCTGGTTCATCTTCCAGCACACTCACACAGTAGGCAAGTAACCAGGTCTCTGGTCCTTCACTCCAGATTCCGGGGATGTCCAGGGAGCAGGGTGGGTGCGGGGTCTGCAGCACCTCCTGCTGTTGGAGGCCTCTGACCTCCCTCTTTCTTCGTTTCTATATCCGACTCCCATTCAGCCAAATGGCCCCTCTGCTCAGTTTGTGCCCTTCCTGTTTCTGAAGTATTGTGTTTATTCATGTTTTCTGTGTTGCTGGGGATTGAACCCTGTACCCAGACAAGTAGTCTATCCAGAGCTACAGCCCTAGCTCTTCCTGCTGTCTCCCTGGCTGGGAAAAACTCTTTCCCTTTCCACTCTCACTCAGAAAAGCTTCCTGCTGCCCTGTCTGTCATACCATCTCTATCTGTCTCTTAGCCTCAGCCGTGTGTCTCCCTTTCTCCCCTTCTCAGGTCCAGCTGCCATTCCTTCTATTTCCCTAGTGACCTGCCAGCTCCATTGCCTATTAGAGGAAATGCACACAACACACACACACACACACACACACACACACACACACACACACACACACACACACACACACCAACTAAGCATCACTCTCTCCCTCTCTGGCTCTCAAATCATTGGTTCAAAGTGTTTTAAGTGTGAGGATTTGGGGGAGCATTCCAGCAGCCTTGCCTAGCCCAGGCCCATCCCTGTCTGGAGAATGGTAGGTGACTCCGAGAAAAGCTTCTCAACCCCAATCAACTGAGGCCTGGGTGGTGAGGGAACATCCCCCAAATGACATGCAGCCCCTAGGCCCAGGCTAGGACATTGGAGGCCAGACTGGCTCTCAGATCTCTGGGCCTGAGGACTTCAGATTAGTAACTGCTCAGAGTGGGATGGGACAGGCAGGCGGGTTTGGGTGCCACCTCCAGGGAGGGCAACGTCCATCCTGAGAGTCCAGTCAACTCCTATTCCCCACCCCCTCTAGAGTGCCTGGCTCTGCCCTCAGGCACCCTTGAGCTTTGCAGGCTGGGCGGGGACACCTGGATTTCTCTGGCCCCCTGAGAAGGGCCAGCTTGGAAGAATTTCCCAAAGCCTATTAGAGCAAGGGCTGCCTCCTGCCTGCCTCCTCAGGCTGGGCAGGGCCGAGGGCTGAAGCGGGTGGAGGGAGCAAGGGAGGGCAGGAGGGGGAGAGGAGGAAAGAAAAAAGTTGGCAGGCAGACAGCAGAACCCTGTCTGCATCCATCGCAGAGAGGAGGCCCGTGTGGTGTGGGGCGGGACAGGAGCAAGGAGAGGCCCTTCCTCCCTTTGTGCTCCCCCCGCCCCCCCTCCGCCACCCAGCCCTATAAATAGGCCCAGCCCAGGCTGTGGCTCAGCTCTTGGAGGGAGTTGAGCACCAGGCATCCAGCAGTTAAGTCGTACCCCCTGCCAGCATGGCCAGTGAATTCAAGAAGAAGCTCTTCTGGAGGGCTGTGGTGGCCGAGTTCCTCGCCATGACCCTCTTCGTCTTCATCAGCATCGGCTCTGCCCTAGGCTTCAATTACCCGCTGGAGAGGAACCAGACACTGGCTCAGGACAACGTAAAGGTGTCGCTGGCTTTTGGTCTGAGCATTGCCACTCTGGCCCAAAGTGTGGGTCACATCAGTGGTGCTCACCTCAACCCAGCTGTCACACTGGGGCTACTGCTCAGTTGTCAGATCAGCATCCTCCGGGCTGTCATGTACATCATCGCCCAGTGTGTGGGGGCCATCGTCGCCACTGCCATCCTCTCGGGCATCACCTCCTCCCTACCTGGGAACTCACTTGGCCGCAATGATGTGAGTGGGGTGTCTCAGGCTTGGGGGGTGTGTAGGAGGGCAAAGAAAGGGCACTGGCTCCATTTGCCTCCTGCACAATGGGGACACTGAGGAACAGAAAGGATGATGAGGGTTGCTGAGGTCATGCCGAGTGCTGGGGCTGGAACTCAGTATGCTGCAGGGTTTGTTTGCTACCAGGTGCTGTGGGCATGGGTGAGCTAGTCACTAACGGTTGTGCCAAAGTCCCCTGCAGAGTATCTACTGCCAGGAATGAACTGAGGGGGCAGCTAGCTGTGTGCCAGCATTTCTCCACCCCTCCACTGAAGTTTCTTGGCCCTCTTCTGTTCTACCTGAGAAGCCACTTCCCTCCTTGGCAGCCCTGTGCCCTAGGCAACTTCTACCTACTGTCCCAAGTCCACTTTCTCCAGATACATATCATGGTTAAATCCACTTTTGCAAGTATCTGAGCATGACCCCCTTATGAAGTTGCCTGGGCTTCTAGGCAGCCCCTGGTCTGCACTCAGGTCTCCAAGTCAGCTTTCCCAGAAAGTCAGGAGATAGCTCTTTTTCATTCCTCTGTCCCCAATAATCAGACAAAATTGAGGAGTTGTTGGAAGAGTTTTCTAGATAACAGTTCAGGAGAAGGGCTCAGCTCTTCAGTCCTTGACCATTGAATGGTGTGCCATGCACGCTTGTTGTGTGTGGAGGCAGGAGAGGAGCTGTGCACGTGTCTACATGGGTCCTGAACTTGTGTAAGCTACTTTCAAGTTGATGGTGCATTTGCGAGTGTGTAACCACTTGTGCCCATCGTTCCTGACTTGGATGATAAGCAGATGCTGAAAACTGTGTGACAACTGTTCAAAATAACTGCTAAGTGGCTGGCCCTGATGGTGCCTGCCTTGCCACAGACCGTTTCCATCTTCTTAGTTCAGTGCCCATGCCGAGTGCACTTGGATTTAATGGGGACAAGTTTAGTAGGAGTGTCTGAGTAAAGGTGGAGGATGTCTCAGGCAGGAATAGGCTGGAATTCCTCACCAGAGACAAAGACTAAAGGCAGAGTAGAGGAACCAGCCCCAGAGAAACGAAGCTGGCTGGACCTCATCAGGGCAAGTGCATGGGGACAGGAGCAAGGGAGTGGTCTGGGGCTCCTGTGAGTTGGATGGTTATGGGTGAGTAGACTCCTTTCATTCCCAGCCGAAGTTCAAGTGCTGGAGATGAAGACAGGGAAGGAGGTGAAAGTCTGGTGCAGAGGGCAGCTGATGTGGCCCCGCTGCAGGGATGAGCATGCCTGTGTCACAGTGACACCTTAGGATCACGCTTTTAAGTCAACCTCTGCTCAACTGGAGATTGAAGATTAGCCCTGTGGCTGGAGTTTAGACTTTAGTTGGAGAAAACTTGGCTACAGTAGGCACGGGGAGCAGAATTAGATAGGCTGCATCCCTCTAGATGCCAGTCTCTCCAATAGGGAGCAGGGCTAGGTGCCTTGCTGAATTCCGCTGAGAAGGCTCAAGTTCCCACTGAGGTGGGGGCTGGGGGATGGAAGCAATGAAGGGCCCCTGTGGGAAAGAGGTGGTGGAGACTCCTAGCTCTTGTCCCTTCCAAGTTAAGTGACAGGCAAGACCTCTGCCCTTGCTGGCAAGGGCTTTGCATTCTCTAATATGTCATCCAAGGCAAAGGCAGAATGTGACTGCTTCGGCGGCACCTGAATCTGGCTGCACCCCACTTCAGTTTCTGCAGCCCCCTCCATTTTCCAGAGTTGCCCCAGTATCTGTGTCAGGCAGGATACAACTAAGGAGAAGGAGAGCCAGGCTTGTGTGGGGACAGCTTGGGGACAGGCATTCTAGTCCGAAGTCCTGTTTGCTGTTAACCACTGATACTTCTTAGAGTATCCTGAGGTTTGAGATGGGGGCTAGGTTCTGGTGACATTTCTGCTACCTGCATACTACCAGCTTATATTGTTGGCTGGAGCTAAGAAGGGCTTGGCTAAGAGGACCCCAGTGGCAGTGCCATATGAGGGGACCAATACGTGGTGGGGCTCTTACTAGCCACCCAAACCGTGGACTTTTTGCATATAGTCTGTCCCCCAGCCAAGTAGCTCTTCTTAGCCACTGGCTCCTGGTCCTGGAGGGTTGGGGGTGGTCTCAATGCCTTAGAGGGACAAGCAGACAACGGAACAGGTGGCAATCCCTTCCTCTGCATCCCAGGGGAAGCTCTCACAGCTCCTCTGCTCTTACTCCCACCCCACTGCCAAAACCTGGGTGGGGTGAGTTGTTGGCATGGAGATTTTCAAAGAAAATAGAGAGAAAAGTGGCAGGAAGTGGTTGGGTGAGTCAGGGGGTGTCCCCAGGGGACATGGTGGGGACAACTCTCTCCTGACTAAGTCAGGAAACGCCCAAGAGAGAGACCACGGGTCTCTTATAAGCCTATTGGTGCCTTCTGGGTTAAAGACCTAATTTTCACTCTTGGTTGGAGACTCTGAGGTTCCCTGCCCAGGGTCAGCCACTTGCACCTTGTGTTGCTCCCTGCAATTGATGGGGCTTAGATGCCCTGATTCCCACCTATGAACCATGAACGGGATATAAAAGGGTGTGGCTATCTTTGGAAAGTAGAGGATGCTGGGGCCTTAGAGTCCTGGCATTCTGGCTGTTTTCATTCTTCCTTTCTCTGGCCCTCATCCTGCAGAAATGACTGGGGCTGTTGGGTGCTGAGGGTAAGGCTGGGTCAGCCAGGCTCCCCACACTGGGCAGCTCATGGGCCCGGGGCCAGATAAGCAGCACAGCTGCCCGAGATACCACGCAGGAGGCAGGTGAGATAAGAGGTGTCAGGGCGGGCCAGGGAACTTTTGAACTGGAAGGACGGGAGGGCCAGGAGAACTGCAGGGAGGTGATCCTGTAAGAACCCACGTGCGGACTGAGAAGGGGCTGCTGGGCAGAGCTCAAGCAAAGGGCAAGGGAGGACAGGATCTAGAGGTAGTCACTGAGTTTGGGCAGGCTGGGGTCATGTTGGTAGGCTGGACCCCAGAGGCTGTAGGAGCTGGTCTCTGAGTACATCTGGAGAGGATTGTGTTCCCCGAGCCTCCCGGTCTAGCCACCTGGGGATTCAGGCAGAGGGCACACCTAGTCTCTTCAGGGTCATTCTTAGTCCTATTGATTAAGGACCCAAAGGCTTGGAAATGCTTCCACCTGCTATGCCAGATGGTATAGCTCTTGGTTCTAAGTTCTCACTCTTCTCCTAGTTTCTTAGGGGTTAGCTTCCTCAGAAATGAGGAGAGAGGGTCTTTCTTACCAATAGGCTTCCCAGGGTTGAGCCCCCTGCTGCCACCCCCGGGACTTAGGAGTGAACTATGCAAAGTAGGTGTGATTTTCCAATGCCTTGGGCCAGTCCAGCGTGGCCAGGGACAGAGCTGGAGACTGGGTGTATAGTATAGCTGGGACCTGTAATTATTGTTTCCAGCCAGAACCTAGGAGCGAGAGGGCAGGAGAAGAGCGTGTAGAGGTGGAGGAGCCTTTGTGGCAGAGTAGACATTCCTTCTCGCAAAAATGCTGAGGCCGGGTCCTCCACAGCATCCGCTGAGCAGCGCAGCGAGTGTGGGCCAC
Source organism: Ondatra zibethicus (assembly GCA_004026605.1). Lineage (NCBI taxonomy): Eukaryota > Metazoa > Chordata > Mammalia > Rodentia > Cricetidae > Ondatra > Ondatra zibethicus. The sequence continues at coordinate 18,956 of PVIU01025126.1, forward strand.
TTGCCCCAAATCAGGGTCTGCCTAGAACACGTATCTGAACAAAAGTACTCCGTGAAGGTCTATGCAGGTGGCGTCTGAGGAAAACTGCTCCCACCCCAGCTCACCCCACCCTGCCACAACCTCAGCCCTTCTGCCCCGTGCGCCCCGGTGCTCTCCTCTCTAGTCTGAGCAGCCTTTAGCAGTTCATCTGGAAGCCCCTCCACAGTTTATTCTCTCTAAGGCTCCACTCAGGATGTCCTCACCTGCAACCACCAAGCCTTCCCAGCAGGTCACAACCCCCGCTCCGGCTGCGCTGCGTGTCTGGGAAGCCATTCACGGTGGCAGAAGAACCTTAAGTTCTTGATCGCGGTGGTTCCCTAGGAGCTCAGGTCCTGGGAACTTCTGTTCCTACCATTTAGAAGCAGCTGTAGGGCTCAGAACTCTGAATCGTTGAAACTTGAGTCTCTTACTTGCAGATATGCACTGGTAAATGTCCTTGAGGCTCCATGGTGACCAGGGGCTCCTCTGTCTGGGCCTTTCCCTGGAGGCTAGAGAGGTCCCTCTGCCACAGTAGGGTGGTACCTGGCTGAATGACCAGAGGGTTATCCGTACTCGCCCAAACAGCTAATGTTCCTGAGCATCCTTGAGGCTGACACTAAAGCCCATAGACCAAAGACAGTGGGCAGGCATGATCAGCCCTTCAGGGGCCTGAAACTCCAGTTAAGCCTTTCCAGAGGGGAGAGTCTGCTCTGTATGAAGAAGATTTTGTTTGTTTGCTTGTTTGTTTTAAACTCAGGAAGCAGCTTCCTCTAAACAGATGAGCCCCCTGTCTTTAGAAATATGTAGGTTGGACCCACCTGACAAGGCAGCTGCTCCAGCAGAGCCTGGCTGTGTGGAGGTGCAGTGGAGATGGGCAAGAGTTTTTGTGACGCAGGCCTTGTGCCACACTGAGAATGAAGACTTGTACTCAGGTCTCTGGACACTGGCTGGAGGGACACTACCTGATTTCAGGCAAGAAGGAATCTGAAGACCACCTGGGGCTGGAGTCTAGGCCAACGTCCCCATTCTGCAGTTGGGAAAACTGAGACCCAACGAAGGTGTGGATCCTTGTCAAGGTTGTACAGTGGGTAATGTCAGGGTAGGACCGTGCTTCAAATCTTCTGCCTCTCAACCCTCCAAAGTATACATATACTGCCCAAACATGTACATAGCCATGCACATACATGACATGGGGCACAGCGCATGCTCTCAACACTGCCTGGATCTGGGGGCCCAGGCAGGGAAGGCTCCTCACAGGCGCCCCTTCCTCTCCCTGCCCTGCGGTAAGGAAAAGGAGGAGAGGAAGTTGGAAACCATTGCTTTGTGTATTGTTTCTTGTCAGAAAGACAAAATGGTTCTGGGCGCAAATAAAAGGCCTTTGAGACCAGCTGCTTTCTTACTTGAGGGGTCGCTCCCTTGGCCACTTGCCCCCTTCTCCAGCTCGTAGTGGTACCACCCCGTGGGTGTGAAGCATGAGGAGGGACACAAGTGACGTCAGCAGACACACCAGTGCAAACGCACAGCAAACATCTGGGAGTCAGAGCCGTGCAGAGCCCCCTGCTCGGCAGAGCGTGCCCAGTGTGGTGTCTTGAGGCACAGCGAATGTTGGCCAGGACCCTATCAGCTTGTTTAAATTTCCCTCGGGAACTTCAAAAGCCTGACTAGCCTCTAATCCCAAGGTGTGGGTTTTCCCTCCTTTCCTTTAATCAAGCACAGCTATTTAGGTGGCTTGATTCTTGCCTGCTTATGTTATTAGCCTTTTTGACCGCCTCATTCTATCATATCCTAAGGCGAGGGTTGCTGAAAAACATTCACTATGGGACTTGCTTGATCCAGTTCTTGTAACTGTCCATTTTAAAATAATCTACCTTTTGTCTAAACAATTTTTTTTTTACTGCCTATAGGTCTAAAATATTTTTATAGTTCTTAGATTGTTTAATTATTCTGTAACAAACCTGCTAAGGTCTAATAAAAGAGAAGGAACGAGAAGCACACACGGCCACTTGTAGACACAGCTGACGGTGGTCCACAAACCCGTGTAGCAAGTTCTGGCTGTGAGGTGACAAGGTGGGGCCCGCTGCTCCCTGGCGGGCCAGTGCTGAGTACTGGAGACAGAGGGGTGGGCAGACAGCCATGTCTCTTAAGCCGTTCCTCAGCAGAGCCTCAGCCAGGCCCAGCTCTGGACTCTGCAGCTCCCCAAGGGTGGGGCACAGGGGCAATCAGGGCCCTGTGCCTAGGACTTAGTGAGTTGTCCCGGTAGCCTGCCTACAAGTGTCAGGGAGGATTCAGGTAGCATGGCAGGGAAAGGGCAATCCTGGCCTGGGACACACACACACCTCCTGCCAGCAACCCACTCCAAGCTGGGAACGGCCTGGTCCCTTGGTAGCCAGAGGCCTGGTGCCCTGGTAACCAGCACATTAGCCTATGAGCCTGGGTTGAGGGTCCTGGCCTTACTGCCTCCTCCTTGAGCACAGGTACCTCCTGTCCTTCCATATGTGAGTCTCAAAGGTCACTGGTCGGCTGATCCTCTCCCAGCTAAATAGTAAAAGCACGGGCCCTTCTCTCTAAGAGCTTTGTTGGAGTCAGCTTCCTCACAGAGGCTGGAAGTTCTGGAAAGTGTGCACTTTCAACCCATTTTGTACTGCACAATCAGCCTCCCCTTGGAGGGTTGCAGAGACATGCTAAGGCTCCCAGGTTAGGAGGGACAAACACCCAGCTAGGTGGCAGGTGGATTCCTCTTCTCTGTGATGCTCAGCTACTCAGGTGATTCCACGAGGGCGTGGCAGATGGGAGCAGAAAGAAGACAACTCCCATAGAAAGCTCAGAGCTGGTGTGTCTGAACGGTGTGGCTTAAGCCTTGAGCTTTCCTGGGTCCAATTGGTAGCTTTCGGATGCTTCCCAGGAGCTGCGTGGCCTGGTCCGCCACTCACAAAACGCAGTGTTGCAGTTGCGACGTTAACCAGTGAAAATCCAGGCAAAACTCTGCACGCATGTACAGACCTGGATCCTTTCCAGTGATAAACGGCCACAACCGGGGTTGGCACTATTAAAGCAGCTGTTTGAAAGAAAATGGGCTGTGTGCGATCGCTACGGTTTGACATTTCTAACCTTCCCTTTCCTGGACATGGAGTTTCTGCAGACCTTTATCGTCTCTGACCCTCTTACTGTTTTCCCAGATGTAAGTTCAAGTGCATTAGGCAGTGGGAGAACAGTTGTGATTAGCAGCCGAGATGGGAGGTGGGTGGGGGGAGCTGGCGACTGCTGGGAGCGGTGGTGGTAGATGTGGGCTTTGGAAGGAAAAGGCTGCCAGCGTTATTGTGGCTTTCGGCAGTCAAGAGTGGGTACCTTCTGGAGTTCCCAGGCCTCCTGAAGACTCAGACCTCTGGGCCTGGAACTACCTGCTCTGCTTTGTGTAGACAGTGGTACCTTGGGTATGGCCTGGGATCAACCGTGGTTAAGAAGCAGGGGAAAAGATGGACTGGCTCTGGCTACATCTGTGAGAAGGGCAGGATGGTGGTTGGATCTGAGCAGGAGACTTAGGGACAGCTCCATTAATTGGTGAGGAAGTGCTCATCTCAGGATTTCTGCCAGCTAGCAATTAGGCCATCCCCAGAGAGAAGAGGAGATGGAGAGGGAGAAGCCATGAATTTAAATGAGGGTCACAGCCTTTCAGGCGGAAGTGGAATTAGCCATCCCGGGCTTCTAGTGGTTCCTCCATCAAGCCTTCCCAGCTTTAGGCACCCTCGGCCAGCCAGTCCAGTTATCCTCACTTCCATCTCTACCTCCCGATAGTTCTTGCTTCTGCCACCTTCACCAAATGCCTGAGACAGCCCTGTGACCCTTTAGTCTTCTGGAGGCTCTAGAGTCTAGAAAGAGCTGAGACCTTGAACCCATTTTGCAGATGGAGAAGCTAAGGCCCAGAGAGAACCAGGTTCGTGGTGCCAACAAGTAGAAGAGTAAGAACCTGAACACTGGGGTTCTGCCTCTATTGACTGACTTATTAATGGGATGATAAATGGGCATTGCCCTAGAAGGCTCACGGGGCTTTGGGGGACACAGCTTTGGGGCTGGTCAGGAAAGGCCCAAAGCTGGGGCTTCAAGGCAGCAGAGGGGATGTGAGTCATTCTCTGGGAGCCAGCAATGCAGACAAAGGCGGGAAGAGAATTGTTCTTGTGAGAGGGACTCAGGGCCGAACTGGGAAAACCCCTAAAGAAGTGGAGGTGTGCCTCCCACCTAGTACCCCTCAGTATGCCTGGTGGCCTTGGAGATAACACCACTCAGTTGGGAAACTGGAAGTGAGCCTTTCATGTCAGCTTGCTGAACCCAGCTGTCCCTCCTGGGAGGCAGACCGAAGGCAGAACATCTCGGCGTGTTCACCAACGTGGCCCAGCTTCCCTGTGGGGTACACTTGGCCCCAGCCCCTGACCCAGAGCAGCTGTGTAGATCCCCCGGGAGGGGTCTTCTCACTGCAGCTGCAGAGGTGGCTCCAGTGACTTTGCGGCTGTTCTCATTCCCTTCTTTTTCCATGAGTCATGTTTCCAAAAGTGGCGTAGGCACAGGGGCAGCCAGACTACGGTGGGGCCTGTGGAGCCAAAGAGAAGGAAGGCAGGGCGGGGACCAGGAGAGACAAGAGGGCAGAGAGGAGATGCAGAGCGGGGGAAAGGAAGTAGAGGTAGGAAAAGCTTTGGACTTGAAAGGGTGAAGCAATATCGAGTTGGCTCCTCCTATCCATGCTTCTCTTCTCCTGTGGGTGTGCCTGACCACCTCCCGTGTCTGAAACGCACCTCTCACCTGTATGAGCACTCCATGTAGCCAACAAGAAGGCCCTGCTTCACCCTGGGCCTCTGAACAGAGTGAGGCAGGGTCAAACAGGACGAGGGATCAAGCTAGAGGAGCAACAGGTGTTGGAGGGGACGAGGACTGATTTTCATTGCCTGATGTGTATGTCTGGCCCCTCTGGGGACACATAGTGAGAACCTGAGTGAAAAGCTAGGAAGGGGTTGAAGATTGCCTGTTGGTGCCCGGACCTAGTGCTCTGGGGTTCTACAATTGCCCCCTGCCCCACTCACTGGGCCTTCTTGCTTCTCTCCTTTGCAGCTGGCTCAAGGTGTGAACTCTGGCCAGGGTCTGGGCATTGAGATCATCGGCACTCTGCAGCTGGTGCTGTGTGTGCTGGCCACCACTGACCGGAGGCGCCGTGACTTAGGTGGCTCAGCTCCCCTTGCCATTGGCTTCTCTGTGGCCCTGGGACACCTGCTGGCGGTGAGTAGGGGAATTCCGAGGTGGGAGCCATGGTGGGTATCTGTGGTACT
>PVIU01025127.1:0-24277 GCA_004026605.1 Ondatra zibethicus
ACATATGGGGTTAATGTGACTACATCATATGCAGATGACAGGCTCACACATGTGTGAAAGGGTTTAGCTGAGTCATACTTGGATGGAACCACACATGCTCTCACGTGCATCACATGGAGCCCTTTAACATGTAGGCATCTCTGTGCTCAAGGGCCTGTCTGCACATGCTTGTCTTTAGAACCTGGAAGTGCAGTTTTATGTGTGCCTGAATAATTAATGATGATAACATTTGTGTGTTATGCCCAAGTTTCTGGTCCCCAAATGTATTCATGGAGCCATATTTCCAATGTAAATTGTATGAGGGTTTATTAATATGCAAAATCAAATATGGACCAACACCTTATCAGCATGCCAGCATGGTGGGTGCTGAAAGTGTGGCAGGGATTCCTGGGAGGAGAGAACATTAAAAGACAAAATGCCATAATCAGGGAAGTTCATTTCTTGTATTTGAAAGATTGGGTAAGGAGGGCATAGAGTCAGGTAGTTTCTAAAACCATTGGTTGGTTTTTGAGTTTGAAAACCCTAACTAAGAGCCTTTAATAACTGACAAAATATCTTCAATGACAGGTTCTCATCCTTTGTGGGAAAAAAAGCCAAACCTCTTTTCCAAAGCAACATATCCTTAGACCCAAATTTTGAACTCAAGATACCCTTAAAATATATATGTTGGTTTAGTGTATCAGCCCATACAATGAAATGTCTCTCTGTATTTAGCTACTTCACTTTCAAAACATTGAAAGAAAACACAATAATATACATTATCTAGACTCTCTGTGTATTTTTCATCTTTACATGGCTTATTTTTTCTTATTCTATTCCTGTGGCTTGTTTAGAAGTCTTTTATGTCTGAATCTGTACTATCACATATCTGAAATCTTTTGCTGTCTTAGAGAGATATAAAAATGGTGAACAGCTTGGTCACAGTGTCCCAGGGTGCTGGCTCCGCCTCTCTCCACTTTTCAAAATGGTGGTGGTACCATGACCACCAGCTCTGGGAACACCAGGTAGGAGTCACACTCACCAATTTAACTCTGAGAGGGATCGTGCAGCATATAAACCCTTTTTGTCTAAGTAATAGCTAAATGTGCCTTGCATTTCCATGTGTTTCCTGGAAATATCTTGGTGTATGGTGCCAGGAATCTTCCATGCTCTCCTGCATTGGAACTCCCAGCAGACCTAATCCCTCTCCCTAACCAGATCTGGGGTGCTAAGCCATGGACATGATATCAGCTACTTTTTCCTGACCACGATTGAACACAAAAGCTTCCAGATCCGATATGTGTAGCAGGCATCAGCCCTAAACGTTTTAGCCCATGCTGGTATGCCAATCTGTTGGTGGCCTTCTACTACAACATAGTGATAGGTTCCAAGTCCAGTGGGGTTCATTTCCCAATGAGGAGTTATGGAGTCAACAAAGAGAAGTCAAAGACTAACACACAATCTGAAGGTGAAATGAGATGGCTGCCACTTCATTGAAAAAAAACTACATATATTTTTTTTACTCTATAATTGCACCAAGAATTAAGTAGGAGAAAAGAGAAATGTAAAGTGACTGTTCCTTGAGATCAGGGATTGAGGGAACTAGCATTTATCTTGATAAATTAATAGGCACCACAATCATATGTTAATAGAAGGGTAATAAGTTCCTCGTGCCAGAGAAAAGAATGAGTCCCTCTATAGCGAGCAGAAATTTTCTTTAAGCCCCTGAGAGAATGTGTACTTTTCTAAATGCCTGACATTGGGGAAAGGAATTTATTGTGAGATCATACACTCCATTATAGAATATTGCAGGGTATTTGTTTTTTGTATAGCTTAGTTTATCCAAATAGCAAAAGCCTAAAGGGCTCAAAGATGAAGCTAGAAAAATATTGCTGTGAACCTAAGAAAAACATAGGAATTTATCAGTCTTGATTATCAAATATGCTATATGTAAAGCTGCAAAACAATCCCACACCAGTTTGGATTAAAAGGGGTTATTTATTGGAGGGGAAAAACTTACAGAACACCGTCCTACATCACAGTCCTCTTGTAGCAAACAAGAAACAGAGAGTCTAGCAGTTTGAACGGGAACCCGAAGCAAGAGAGAAAACCGGAGTGCTGCCGCCACTTTTTAAAATGAATTAGACCACGGCACAGTGGGCTGGTATCTTAAAGGCTATTGGCTGAAGGAGAGGAAAGAGCTCCTGCAGCATATATGTATCAAACAAATAAAATATACTTTATCACACATAGGTTACTTCTCTAGACTTTCTAGCAGCATGTTGTTAACTTATGTGGGAGAAGGCAATCATCATGCTATATGGTTCTGTTATGCCCAGATTGCTTGGTCTCCCTAAAACCACTATGGTATCCTAACTGGTTTGCAAAAGGAAAAATCATTTATTCAAGCTCTACCTTGAGCTTCCAGTCTTTCTGACAGAGAAGTGAGAGCAGACATCCCAAAGAAAAGTTGGAGTGGGGTTTTTATCATAGCAGAGGTTGGAGTGTAGTGATTACCCAGGTTCAACAATCCCTTTTGACTGACATTTGTCTAGGGCTGTCTAGTGTAAGGGAATCTATTCCTGCTGAGTTCAGGGACAGCTGGTGATATCTAACCTTGTCTAATATTTGGAATGTTTGGAATATCAGGTACTTCCCTTTTGATGCTGGCCCATCCCCAGCAGCAGTACAGTTAATCGGCCCTACAGTAGCAGAGCTTTTTCTAAAGAATTATTTTATTTAAGGATGCTGCCATTTTATACATTTTAATCCTTCAAATACTGCACAGAATTTCCCAAATGTAATAGGGAACGCCCATCATACATAGTGAGATTCATTGAAAATGAAAATAAAAAGGTGCTGGCGACTTATGATCCACAAAGTTGAAATATTGGAACTTTGCTAAGGAGCAATGGTTGCCATGTGTTCCAGGTCATCTCCCCTACCCCGCATTTTTTATTCTTTTTAAAAAATGTATGTGTGTGGAAATCACAGTGAAGTTATATAATAGAGCTTGTCAGTTGTGAGAGCATGACTGGAAGGAGAATGATGAGAATAAGTACAATGGCTATAATAATACCCAAATTGATAATAAATGACCAAAAGTTTATTTTTCTGCCACAGCCCTTCTCACACATACCTTTCTCCCACTTAATCCTTTGAGTTAGTATAAAGTATAAAATGTGAATCCTTTTTTCAATAAAGTGGTAGCCATCTTGATTCACCCTCAGAACTTGTGTGTCAGTTTCTTCCTTCACTTCCTAGACTCCACCCCTACTCTTTGTGATTTGAATACTCACAGCCCTGGACACTGGTAAAATAGGGACTTTGATATATATCTCTTGATGGCATTAATAGATTGTAACCCTCTGAATATGTATTGTCTTTTAATATACTAAAACCTTGCTTCATACTGATTTATCATAAAACGTTTTTTGTTGCTCATATTTAAGTAAACATCTCAACTACCTTTTAATAGAAATTTCTGACGAAAATTCCACAAGGTCCAAGTTCAGCAATAATAAATTTGATCTGTTGTCATGACAAAAAAGGAATGTAGAGACATCAATGTGTGGTGTCTAAGAAAAAAATTTTTACCAAGACAGCATTCATCAGTTTAATGATAAATCCTTTGCATTAGTCAACCAGGGATGTGTAGTAGATTGAAGTAGGAATTGAGCACAAAGAGTTCAAGAAGATTTTCAATTCAGAAACATTTTCTTACATTTGTTTTATTTCTTTAAAGAACACATTCTTTTCAAAGCTGCCTTTCTAAGCTTGTACAAAGCATTGAAAATAGCATCTCCCTTTGTCTTGTTCTCGAATTATCTTTTTAAAAAAACGGGTATTATTTATATAATGGATTAATAAGAAATGCTGTGGATCCCCAAGTAATTGCAGTGGCAGAAATGCTGCAGTTCCCCAGGGGCAGCAGGCAGTGGGCCATGTGGTGGCAGGCAGGGGGCAGTGGGTCCCTACAGCAGCCAGTCCCAGGCAGGGACAGTGCAGGAGACCATGCCGCAGGTCTCCAAAGGTGGCTGATTCTGGGTGGTGAGCCACCTGGTAGTGGTGGGCAATTGACAGAGACATGGGTAGGCACACCTTGCAGAGTAAGGTTGGATATTTACTTAGTGGGTTATGGAAGTATGGAAGGGAAGAGGGAGATGGAGAACAGGAGAGAGAGATGAGGGGGAGAAGGGAGAGACAGAAGCTGCCTCTTCAAGAGGGAGACGTAAAAGGAAGAAACTCAGGATACAAGAAGAAAAGATATGCCTGCCTCAGCTGACAGGGGAGGGACTGGGTGTTGCTTGTCTATTAAAAGGACAGAACAGCTCATTGCATTCTCATGTCATTTTAATAATAGAAAGGCAGGAGTTTAGGCACCACAGGTTAAAGGAATTTGGGCAGTGGATTCTCAAGACTGCTTCCTGCTTATTTGTGGGTGTCATCTTTGGGGGGAACCTGAGAAGGCTGGGTTCTGGTTACATACTGGGGTAGCTGGTCTCTTTGTTCCTGTCTGGTATTTGTGGTATGGAAATGTCTGGTGTCTCTTCCACCTGTTTAAGGTATTGGCAGAACAGAGGACAAAGTTAAGTTAAGGAAAAACAATTTTAGGACCAGGGAATTGATGGGGGTGTGTGTCTGACCTGTTTAAGGTGGATCCTTCCATTTAGCTCCCTGGAACACACAAGAATTCTTTGGGTTTTTGAAAACAGAATTCAAACTGCATCAGAGATCTTTGGGAAGGATAAAATTTTACTTGAGTTACTGATTAAAATTGAAAGAATACTTACTTAGTTGTCACATAGACTTACTCCTCAGGATCCTCCATGGTCGCTGAAGGTTGTATTTGCCTTTTGCTGCTTAGTGCAGGGCCTGCAAGGCTCCAGAAGGTCCTTTGGGCTAAGAAATATGTAGGAAGACAAGCCTATCTTGACCTGAGCAGCTAGGCTGTCAATTCCAGCGATTCTGTCCACATCTGGAGATCTTCAGTTTAGATGAAAGGCAGTTTTGCCCAGTGGTCAGTGCTTTGCAGTTGAAGCGAATTGCAGATGGATGCTGTTCTGTGCTCATCTGTCTTCTGTCTTCTTTGGAGGAAGTAGAGTGCTGCCAAGAGCCAAACTGTCTCTTTTTGTTAAAAAAGTCTTTTAATAATCAAATATTTAAATGACATATTCCCCAGATCTCTGATCAGTTAAGGTAAAACTATAGTATAAAATCTGCCTGGAGAGCTGGGTCTGAGTCTGACTGCACTGGCTCTTAACTTAACAGGAAAGATTTACACTAGTAAAAAGATAGAAAGAAGAAAAAACTGCTTGTAAGAAAAGGTAAATGGCAGAACTGACAATAGTAGAGAACATTGTAATGCATTTTAAATGAGGGTTGGATTAAAGAAAAAGTATTTTCATAAGAGACTTAAAAGTACATACAAGTTTAAAACATGAGACTCATTGTTTTGTAGTCTGCCTCCCAAGTACTGGTCTTAAAGGCATGCACCACAACTCCAGGCTGCTTTGGGACGTATTAATTTTCTCACTTCTGTATATTTTGCTTTCACTGTTTTTCTATGTCTGAGTAGCTTGTATCTGTCTGGCTTATTGCCCTATGCATGTCCCTTGTTCTCTACTTCTAACCTTCTTTCTCAAGAGCCTAGATTTCCATTTCTATTTATTCTCTGAGAATGACAGCCAAACCAATCCCAGCTATTAGACATTCATCTCTTTATTTGATCACTCAGATGTCTTAGGAAGGTAAGTTGAAACAAATGTATCACATCTTTACATTATTAAACAAATGCAGAATAAAGAAAGGTAACACACATTTTTAAAGTTAAAGTAATATCAGCATAAAAAATATAATGCATCTTTGACTCATTAAAGTAATAATCTGCAACAGTCCAGTTTTAGCTAAGTTTTATATAGGACATAAGCTAAACTTTCTTATAACTTTCAAGGGTTTTCCATTTTTTTCTACACAGGTTTTTGAAAACAACAAAAATCTGAATGATCAGTGTTTCTCTTTTTTTTAAAAAAAATTACCATACATGTAATACTTGATTGTTTACTTTTTTTGGTATTAGATACAGATGGTAATTTTGTGGTACAGGATGGCCTGTAACTTTAAAAAATCTTGTCTCAGCTCCCTAAACCATGGGGTATGATCATCACTCTGATGTTTCTTTGAGACAGTGTCTCCATTGTATAGCCTAGCTTAGCTGTAGACATGAATTTATTGCCTTGGCCTTCCAATTGCTGAATTACAGGCATGTGCCATGGTATATTGACTTGTAAAGATTTGTTGTATTTTAAAGTAAAAATTTATTAGTTAATTTATTTATTTTTGCTTCTTTTTTAACTTTTATTGATTCTTGTGAATTTCACATCATACATTCTAATCCCACTTATATTCCAATGCCCTTGCATTGGCCCTCTGTCCTTACATCCTCTCCCACAAAACAAAACAAAATTTAAAATAAAAAACAAAAAAAACAAAAAGCCAAGGAAACAAAACAATGACACAATAAATAAAGGAGGAGATTCTTTTTCATGGATGTTATAATGTGGACCTTTGAGTCACACAGTATACACTTTAGGCCATTTATCTTACAAGTGTTCAATACCATTAGACATTAATCTAGTTTAAAGCCTATGGCTTCTGCTACATTATCAATATTGGGCTCATGAAGATCCTGCTGTTTTTTATCTATAATTTCATCTCCTTCACATGATCCAACAGTTCATAGAGGAGGTGGATGTTGGGGTGGGCCAACTCATAGCCCTTGTTCTGGACCTGGTTGGTAGCTGGACTGGTCATTCCACCAGCATTAGCTCATTGTAAACATTTAAGTAGATTACAATTATATTATTTTCCTTTCCCTCTCCTTCCACTTATACCTCCTATGATCGTACTACCTGCCCATCTTCTTTAAACATTGTATTGCATATAAAAATAAATGAATTAACACATAAATACAACCACCTGAGTACATTTAGAATTACCTGCACATATATGTTACTGGGCATACTTCATGGTTTTATATTGCCAATCACATGGGTTATTCCTGGCAATACTAATTTTGCTCTCTGAAGTAAATTGCCTATAGTAGCTCTTAGCCTGAGTGGAATACTGTGAGAATTTTGTCATCTGCATTGGGATGACAGCTGTTGTTGAGATTGTTCAGCTTTATGCAGTCAAGCTGTTGAGATTTAATGGGTGCAGTTTCTCCATTATAGCAAGAAGGCACAATTAAACAGTACACTTTTTGGTCCTATGATCTGAAAAATCTTTCTGCTCACATTTCTGAGATATTCCATGAGCTTTGGAAACAGATGTTGTGTTTGTAGATGCATTTATCAGGAAGGAAGCATTAGTGTCAGTTATAGCTCAAATTATCTAAGTCCTATGTCCAAAGTATATGATTTTTTGAGCAATATTTTCCTTCAGCTTCATGATCCTTAGATTCCTTCAGTATATTTATCTTATTTTATGTCAGTATGACCTAATTTCATCACTGTATTTTATAGAAATTTTTGAAATAAAAGAGTATGAATTTAATATCTTTCATAAGAATATTTTGACTTTCACACTCTCTCAGGATTTTATGTGATTTTTTTAATTCATAGAACTCAATTTTAGTACATGTTACATTGAAATTGCAAAATTTTGATAAACTGACATCAAATAATAGTATATTTTCTTGTTTTTAAACATAGGAGGGATATATTTCCATTAATTTCATTTCAGAAATATGTTTTTTAAAATTCTACAAAAATACCATTTAGGCATACATATATGAAACACAATCAAATCAAACATTTTCTTCCCATGATATTTATTGAGCACTACATTTTTCTCTGCTCTCCTCCTTGCCACTCCCCTCCCTCCTTCAACCCTCCCCTAAAGTCCCTATGCTCCCAATTTATTCAGGAGATCTTGTCTTTTTATACTTTCTACTTCCCACATAGATTAGATCTATGTAAGTCTCTCTTAGTGTCCGTATTGTTGTCTAAATTCTCTGGAATTGTGGTTTGTAAGCTGGTTTTCTTTGCCTTATGTTTAAAAACCACCTATGAGTGAGTATATGTGATAATTGTCTTTCTGGGTCTGGATTACTTCACTCAAAATAATGCTTTCTAGTTCCATCCATTTTCCTGCAAATTTCAAGCTGTCGTTATTTTTTTTCTCCTGTGTAGTACTCCATTGTGTAAATGTACCACTTTTTTTTTATCCATTCTTTGATCGAGGGAAATTTAGGTTGTTTCCTATTTCTGGCTATGACAAACAAAGCTGCTATGAACATAGTTGAGCACATGTCCTTGTGGCACGATTGAGCATCTTTTGGATATATAACCAAAAATTTTATTACTGGGTCTTGAAAAAGGTTGTTTCCAAATTTTCTGAGAAATTGCCACACTGACATCCATAGGGGTTGTACCAGCTTGCATTCCCACCAGCAATGCAGTAGAGTTCCCTTTTCCCCACAACCTCTCCAGCATAAGTTGTCATCAGTGTTTTTGATCTTGGCCATTCTTACAGGTGTAAGATGGAATCTCAGAGTTGTTTTGATTTGCATTTCTCTGATGACTAAGGATGTTGAACATTTCCTTAAGTGACTTTCAGCCATTTTAGATTCCTCTGTTAAGAGTTCTATGTTTAGATCTATGCTCTATTTTTTAATTGGATTATGTGGGTGGTTTTGGTGTGCAATTTCTTGAGTTCCTTGTATATTTTAGAGATCAGACCTCTGTCTGATGTGGGGTTAGTGAAGATCTTTTCCCATTCTGTAGGCTGGCGTTTTATCTTGTTGACTATGTCCTTTGCTTTACAGAAGTTTTTCAGTTTCAGGAGGTCCCATTTATTAATTGTTCTCTCAGTGTCTGTGCTGCTGGGGTTCTATTTAGGAAGTGGTTCCCTGTGCCAATGCATTCAAGTGTACTTCCCACTTTCTCTTCTATAAGGTTCAGTGTGGCTAGCTTTATATTGAGGTCTTTGATCCATTTGGATTTGAGTTTTGTTCATAGTGATAGATAGGGATCTACTTTCATTTTTCTACATGTTGATATTCAGTTATGCCAGCCCACTTGTTGAATATGCTTTCTTTTTTCCATTTGATATTTTTTGCTTTTTTATCAAATATCAGCTGTTCAAAGATGTGTGGATTGATATCCGGGTCTTCTATTCTGTTCCATTGGTCCTCCTGTCTGTTCTTATGCCAGTACCAGGCTGTTTTCAGTACTGTAGCTCTGTTGTATAGTTTGAAGTCAGGGATTGTGATGCCTCCAGATGTTCTTTTGTTCCCCAGGATTGTTTTGGCTATCCTGGGTTTTTTGCTTTTCCAAATGAAGTTGAGTACTGTTCTTTCAAGTTCTTTGAAGAATTATGTTGGGATTTTGATGGGCATCAAACATTTTCAACACCAATAATTGTTCAATTTAAACACTAGCTTTGTGTACTATAATATAATACATCTATAAATTGGTTTCAAGCTAATTCCATCCCTTTATTATTTCAAACATATATATATTTCATATAAGTCAGGGGAATACTTTTCTTAGAGGGCAATTCCTGAACACTCAGGTAGAAATTATACATATGGAAAAAATATTTTGTGAATTCTTTGGGAAACCCAATTTTCCAGTTACTTCATGTATTTTCTAAAATATGAGATCACCAGCTCTTTAATGAATAATTTAATAGAGCATATTGCTCAATGCCTCATATATTCCTAGATATTAGTGGATGGGCTGTACATTCTAGATTTGCTTCTATCCTTATTTTTTGTTTTTATTTATGATTCTTGTTATATAGAGGGTTTGAACTTTGTTTAATATTTTTTCATTATCAACTGATATAATCATGTATTTTTCCAATTTAGTTTTACTAAGAATTAAAATCACTTCATGTTTTTTAAAATATTGGAATGACACTGAAATGGGTTATCTCTTATTTGTTTAATGTCTTCCCAACAAAATAATATAAGATACTAAATTACTGGTATTGTGTTGGCAGAAGTTTCTGTCCCACCAAGTCCCACAGTCATTTATTCCCAAATAAACACACAGAGGTCTACATTAATTATAAAATGACTGGCCTATTAGCTCAGGATTCTTATTAATTAATTCTTACATCTTAAATTAGCCCATTATTCTTGTTTATGTTCGACACATGTTAGATACCTTTTTTGGTGAGACAGTCACATTTTGCTTCTTCTGTGGCTGGATCACAATTGCAGACTGAGTTTTCCTTTCCCAGAATTCTCCTGTTCTCCTTGTCCTGCCTCTATTTCCTGCCTGGTCACCACAACCATACTTACTGCCTGGCTACTGTACAATCAGCATTTTATTAAACAAGTACAAGAAACAAATTTTTACAGGGTAAAACCATTGCCCCCAGCACTTCTCCCCCTTTTTTTCAAAACAAGAACTCTGAATTTAATCTCCCTTGTTTAGCTTTCTTCCAGACCATTATCCATACAACATGTAACCAACATTCTAAACAAAGAAAAATATCCATAGTCCATTTTGGGGGAATGAGGGTGTACTTTCTGCGGATTGGGGGCATTGATAATCTTATTGGGACCTCAAGAATATTTAGAATTATGATCAAGTCCTGATTGGAGTATACTGTCACTTGTTCATTTCAGCCAGCAGTCCTGATGATGTTCTAGGCATATAACTCAGATATCTGGGCCATTCACTCTTATCAGAGATTTCTCAGGGAGTCTTCCTTGATCAAACCTTATTTTTCTTAGCCCAGAATTAATCCACAGCCTCTCATTTCCTGTGGAAAAAAGACACAAAACCTCTTCTCCAAAGTGACATATCTTTTGACTTCAATTTTGAAGTCAAGACATTTACAAAATATTTATGTTTTATCAATCCAGCAGCATTTATATTCAAATGTTGTTTCGCAGCCCTTACTCCTTCCTCAGCTGTCAAGCAATTCAAAGGCAACATAATAACATACAGTATCCAGACTCTCTATTTGTTTTACATATTTGTGTGGCTTTATATTAAACCCTACTTATTTTTTATTTTTATTTTTGGCTTTTTATTTTTTTGAGACAGTTTCTCTGTTTATTTTTGGCTGGCATGGAACTCAGTCTGTAAACTAGGCTGTCCTAAAACTCACAGAGATCTGCCTGCCTCTGCCTCCCAAGTGCTGGGATTAAAGTTTTGTGCCACCACACCTTGAACTCACAACAATATGCCTGCTTCTCTCTTTCAAGTGTTAGGATTAAAGGTGTATGCCACCCCCCCTGGTGCAGGAGAACAATTTTGTATCTGTCAATTATGTTTTAAATAAACGCTGATTGGTTGGTAGCCAGGAAGGAAGTATAGGCGGGAAAACCAGATATGAAGTAGAGGTGGCGCAATAAGAATAGGAGAATTCTGGGAAGCAGGAAGCTTCCCCTGCACTCTTGCCTAGACCACCGAAGAAGCAGGATGTGACCTTCTCCACTGAAAAAGGTACCAAGCCATGTGACTAACATAGATAAGGATAATGGGTTAATATAAACTACAAGAGCTAATAAGAAGCCTGAGCTAATGAGCCAATCAGTTTATAATCTTCTGGAGACCTCTGTGTGAATTTCTTTGGGACCTAATGACTGTGGTACCTGGTGGGAGGACAGAAACCAACCAGGCCTTCATGCTACACCACCCAACTACTTTCTTTCTTCTTTTTTATTTTAAGGAATTTATCCTTTTTTGCTTTATTCTCCCAAGCCTACATATATTTTTAAACACTCTGTAAACCATTTAGAGGTTTTCTTCATCTGAATCTATCTTTACTGTATCTCTCTCGTTTTCTGACCACATGAGTTTTTAATTTGCTAAATGATATGGCTAGGATTAAAGCCGTGGCTTTGACAGCTAGATCCACCCCATTCCTCTGCTTTCTGAGAATTAAGCTTTATGGTGGAGGTACTGGCCAGAGCCATGTTTATTGCCGCAACTCTATGGCATTTCAAGGTCGATGTATCCAGCAAGAAACATGCTGTAGGCTATTCATGAACACCATTTAAGTGTTTGGTGGCAGAGCCTCTCAAATAGGCTACAGTTTTTGGAGCTAAAGCTGAGTCTGAAAGACTCTCTTAAATTGGATGCATTTCCTTCTCGCAAATAGAGCCCACCTGAGAAAATGCTGCTGTAAATAAGCCATGCTTAGCTCTATTCTTTATGTGTAGAATAACTTTTCAGGCTTTCTCAGGCTTTATATGGATGTAGTTGTCCACGTGGGTACCATTTGTTGACCAAGATTCCTGTCCCACCTGGTCCTGCAGTCATTCAGTCCCAAAGAAACACACAGAGTTCTACATTAATTATAAAACTGATTGGCCCAATAGCTCAGGCTTCTTATTAACTCTTATAACTTACATTAGCCCATTATTCTTGTCTATGTTAGCCACATGGTTTGGTACATGTTTTTTTGAGGCAGTCACATCTTGCATCCTTTGGATCTAGGTCATGACTGCAGATTGCAGAATCTTCTTCCCAAAATTCTCCTGTTCTCATTGTCTTGCTTCTACTTCCTGTGTGGTTGCCCTGCCTATACTTCCTGGCCAATCAGCATTTTATAAAAAATAATAATAGAAGTGACAGGATAAAAGACCATTGTCCTACAGCAGTATTGTAATAATCTTTGCATATTAGTGTAAGGAGAATCCTTGACTAAATTCTACTATATCTTATTTCATGTGAATGCATGCTAGCATAGTCTCTTTTCTGGAAAACTCTACCAATTGTTTATAAACTGGCTAACTCCTCCTATTAGTCACTTTTGATATGTAAATTTAACTGTCAATTTTTGTAAAGAAGCATTGTCTGGCACTGCTGTTACCTAGACCAGATGCTCTTCTATGCAGATTTTATTGTTCTGTGAGTTTCAAAAATAGTTCTTACAACTGTCATTTCTACAATATATTCAACATCTCTTGCTACAAGAAGGTGTATAGCTAGCAACTGCCCGCCTACTGGGGCATGGCCTCATAGACTATTCGTTTTAATAAACACCGGTCTATTTCTTAGTTCTGAGCTAGTATGAAATTCTTTAAGTGTCCGATCTCTCCGCCTTCACTTGGTGCCATGTAGGTTTGAACTTCCCACCCTCTGGGATGGATGTTAAGTCCTCCCATAGCCTGGACAGATTTGCTTTTGCCTGAACAGTATTTTTTTTTATATCATACCCGTCACAAGGGAGTTTACAGTGTGAGAGCTTGGAGCACAGATAGAAGCACTGTTTGCCAGACACTCAAGTCTCCCTGGAACAACCCTTTTTCCCAGTGGATGCAGTGTAGGGAAGCGGGGCGCACGTCACAGGAACCTCCACAGTAGCTGTGTCAAGACCCCCTGCATTGGGTCAGAGCCACAATCCCCAACAGAGCAGCAGGGCAGGCGCCTGGGGAGAGCCACACTGTTTGTCAGCTGCTGGAAGCTCCCTGGGTCTCTGTTCTCTGTTCCTGGGCTCTGGGTTTTCTTCCTCTGTGTATGGAATTTATTTAACTACATCTAATCTCGTGAGTGACTCATTTTTCCCTAGATTTTTTAAAACAAGTATCAGGGCAGATTTTCCACAGGATCTGTCATGACACTGTTGTATTGATTCCAATCGCCACTCAGATACAATGCCATCTGCTGGTTAACAGGTAAAATGGCAGATTTCGATTCTAATGGGACTTTTGCCACTCTCCTTGCTACCACGATGGAAGAAATCACAACAGGCCTATATGCCTATGGTGGTACCTCAGTTTACTGTTTATTAGGTTTCAGTTTTCTTCTCCATATAGTATCATTAAGGAAGAATATGGCACTTTTAGGAATGATACAGTCTTTACAGATTAATAATGAATGGCTAGTTGAAAGGATTAAAATAATTGAAAATCAGAGGTTATCTAAACAAGTGGATACTATGATAGGCAAAATTGACTCCATATCTAAGGGTACTAGGAAGTTACCTGAAAGGGTTCAGGCTGTGGAATTTGACATTGAGAAGTTTTCACAAAGTTTTGATAAGGTAACAGACAGAATATACCTCCAGGATGGCAGTTCAAGGAGGAAATGTTATCTTTGAAGGAAAACATTAGGCCTTGGAATCACAGATGCAGAATGGGGATCAGAAAATTGATACCTTAGGGAAATCACTAGAAACATATGCAGGTCAGGAGATTCAGGCATTCTAGTCGACCCCCGACCAGCAGGAATACAACCACACTCAGGATTCTTCCCGCATCACGCTTTATTTAGAGAGCCTCTCGGTTAAATGTTTTACGGGAAAAAAAGGGGGAGGGAAAGCGAAAGGAAGGGAGTGCAGAAGTGAGAGGGGAAGGCGAAGGGGAGCAGAGGCGAAGGGAATGAGCTCCGAATGGAGGCTGCTTATATAGGGAAAAAAGACGCGGTTCGTACCTCAATTGGCTACAGATAAGCCTTTTGACACCAGGACCCTCAGGATTGGTTAGGGACCCCAAGGTTGAAGCGCATTCGGGAAGCACCTGGACACTCAGTCCTGGAGCATTGCCAAATATGGAATTGTTTACCTCTGGACTGCCAGGGTGAAATCGCCATCTTGTAATGGCGTTTTGCCTGCGGCTCCCTACAAGACATTACGAGAGACAATGATTGAGCTGATAAACAGGGT
The DNA here is from genome assembly GCA_004026605.1 of Ondatra zibethicus. Taxonomy (NCBI): domain Eukaryota; kingdom Metazoa; phylum Chordata; class Mammalia; order Rodentia; family Cricetidae; genus Ondatra; species Ondatra zibethicus. Next base: position 14,614 of record PVIU01025127.1, read on the forward strand.
AAGAAGGCACAAGGACAGGATACAATGTCACCACCAGCTGTAGGAACTGGTTTACCCAGGGTGTTAGTGTCATACCCTGTAATTTACTCTGACAAAATGTCAACTTCCAAAGGCTCAAAGAAGATAGATGGACACCAATAGGAATAAATGATCTAAAAGAAATTAAGCACACCATCGTTACGTATGGCTTGCACTCTGCATTTGTTAAGGAAATGGTAAGGTCTTGGGCTTCTAATGTCAGGGCAATCCCCCTTGATTTCTCTCAGTTAGCATAATAAACACTGGTCTATTTCTTAGTTCTGAGCTAGTGTGGGATTCCTTTTTTAAGCGTCCAATCTCTCCACCTTCAATCTCTGGTTTATAAAACTAGTCTTTCATGATTAGTATTTGCTATCCCTGCTTTAGTTTTTGTATTTGGATTGTTGTATGACAACAATATTTGATTTGTTTTCAGTTCAATGAGTGGATAAAATTCCTAACTAGCACCAAGATCATTTATATTCCAACCATGGAAAATGAATTTTTTAAATAAAATATTTATTTTTGTGAAATTATCACATTTTATTGAACAAATTGTATTCTTTAAACATTAGAATTTTTTTCTCAAATTGAACAAAATATATGTTTTCAATGTTGAAAAGCTTAGCTATCAAAGGCAGACATTTAATGACCCTAACCCATACCTTTACTTTTGAGACTGGTGTGTAAATGGTAAAGTAAAGTGCAGTTGTTTTACTGAATATCATTTCATTTAGGAAGACTTGGAATTGAACCCACAGTTCAATAAAATTGCCTATAAATAAAAGAAATATTACAAAGATCATATGGAATGACATGAGTTATTGCTTGAATGATGAAAATTTGTGAAGTCAGTTCTCAACTTACATGGTAATTTTGTATAATTTAACTATTTACATTAAAATTTTTATTTTGATCCTGTATTGATTTATACTTAATTTGTTAATATCATGAGTACTTTTCTTTGACCTCTTTATTGTTTATTTTTGAGATAATAATATATTTACATCATTTCTCTTTGTGTTTTCATCCCTTCAAATTGTTCATATTACTCTTCTCCATTCTCCTTCAAATTCATAGCCTCATCTTTTAACAAAACTGAGTAGAAAAACTTCTTTAATATATTATTTTCTTTTTGTTAAATTTATCATCTCTTTCATAGAATATATTTTTATCATATTATTTCCCCTCTTCTATCTCCTTCCTTATAATTTCTACCTCCCTACCCTCTCCCTACTGACTCCACTTTTTGATTTCTCTATAACACTATTTTCAAACTTGCACTGATTGGGAAATACATACAGTGTTATTTTATCTTAGCCAAAGAAAGTTATCTCAATTCTGTTAAACTTAAAAAAATATTGTTTCATCATGATATTATTTGAGGGTAGGTGTTTCACAACAACTGCAGTCAATAAACAGAAGACAAAGACAAGGTAGCAATGGCCTCTCCAGTTTGGGACAGTTCACCCTTTATTCAGATGCCTCCTTGCCAGGGGAGCATACATTGAATATTGTTATACTCCTTCTGGTGCACTTTTCATCTTCACTGTCTTTAAGTCTCTATAGACATCCTTATATCATATACATCTATTTAGGTGGAATTTTGCATAAAATGTGCTTGTAAAAAGAATGCACTTTTCTTAGAAGATTCCAGCCAGAGAAAACTGATAACAGATAAAGTGACAAAACCTATTTCTTCTAGAATCACAGCCATTGCTTCCTTCTAGCTTTATATATGATGTACATATTCTTTCTTTTTTGTTAACCTTAATTAAATTCCTAACCAATTGTTTTACTACAGTGGGTTCCCATTTGAATTCTTCCCTTTTGGGAGTAAAACAACTGATCTATTATTGGGGTTGAAGCCAGATTAAACTAGAAACTGCTTGATAACATTTTTTTTTAAATTTATGTGTGTTTATATGTATGTGTGTGACTAAATGCCTAAAAATTTAAATCTAAAATATAACTCAATTGGAATAATTAATCTAAGAGAAAACAGTACAGTAAGGCTGCACAGTGAGAATTTAAGGCTAACCTGGAGACATAAGACTCTGTAAGAAAAACACCTTAAAGAAAGGCCAAACCAAATAAAAACAACAAAATATAACATTATTGGTAGGTAAGTACATAAAAGAAATTTGATGGTGAAAGTATAAAATACAGTGTGAATTACCAAAGCTAACATTTTAAGTGGCTACTCTGTCAGGATCTAGCCACAACATGAAACATTTCTCATACCAGCATAGAGGCATAGGGATATTAAAAACAATTCACATAACAGTATCAAGACGGAATTTCAGTAATCATTGAAATCCTGAAATCACCTACATTTATTTTCAAACAGCTTTTAAATCAATGTAAACAGAGAGGGAAGTTAACAAAAACATCATTAGCATTCTGTTTCCTAGGTAACAGGGGGAGGAAGACTTAGGTCACATATTGCTTATGTCTATTTTGTCACATAGACTGAAAATACCTCTTCCCTAGGTGATCTCATAATTTAAAATTGAAGGAGCAGAATAACATTAGGATATCCTAGCAACTGTTGGGATTGGGCCAGGTTTGCTTTATTATCAAAGGTGCTAGGCAACCACTTCCTGTGTTGGAAGATGCTGGATGTACGAGTTAGTCTCACAGCTCAGACAAATGTCAGAAATAAACTGCAGTCTCAGCTCCTACACTACTCTTAGTGTATAGAAATTCTGTGAGATTTAGTCTTTGGCTCTGGTCAATTTTACTCTGTGTGTGAGTGTTGCTTGCTTTTTGCAGTATTTTAAAAATAAAAAGTTAAAATATAATTGAAAATAAATAAATCAGATACTTTCTACTTCTGGAACGATCAGGGGATTTTCATATTGTACTTCATTTAAATTACAGAACGTTAGTAAGTCTCTTTTCAGGATTTCATCCAACATATTTATATATCAAAAGCCTACCTCAATGATAATCTATTTGAATGCTGTTGTCTTTGGGACTCTATACATTGCCCTACTTCCCTTTTGTTCTTTCTGTATCTCCTTTGAACTTCAGGAAGTATTCTTCAGCTTCCTGCTCCAGCTAACATGTTTATCTCTTGTCATGTCTCCGTACCATGATGCATTCATCTGTCTGGAAAAATAAGCCCTAATAAAATTTTGTCCTATAAGTTGCTTTGCCTAAGACTTTATTAGGAATTCCTGTTGAATATCTTTTTTGTTTTTGTTTTTCAAGACAAGGTTTTTCTATGTAGCTTTGGTGCCCATCCTGGTACTAGCTCTTGTAGACAAGGCTTGCTTCAATGTCACAGAAGTTGGAGGAGAAAGCCTTCAGGTATATGTAAGAGGTGTGGCAAAGGCCGACATTGTACCAATGAATGTAGGTCAGTGAAAGATAGACAAGGCAACCCGATACCATCAGGAAATGCTGTGAGGGGCCTCTTACAGGCCCACATGATGAACGTGGTCTAGTCATTCCCAGTTACTGTGGAGAACATTTCTCACCAGAAAAATTAAAAAATACAATGCCTACTGTAAAAAACAATACTGTTCTGAGTGATGGAATAAATGTGGAGGATGAGTTAAAAATTCCAATAGGACATATAAAACATATATTCTCGCAGACTTCTATAAATGATCAAATACTGAAGCTAAGAGTATGTATCAATTGCATTTTTATTAAAGGCTTACTAGACAAGGATCTGGATGTTAGTATCATTATTCCAGAATCTTGTTATCTGAACTGGTCTCTTCAAGAGGTAGATGTAGATGTTAGATTCTTAAGAATTGGAACCCTATCATAGGTAAAACAAAGCATGAGATGGGTTGAATGCCGAGGGCCACAATACAGACAAGAAGATGGAAGCCATATATAGCTAATATTGCAGTGAATTTGTGGGGTCATGACCTATTGCAGCAATGAAATACCCAGATTAGCATTCTTGCAGCCCCCAAAATTATGTTTCTAGGGAAAAATTGGAACCCTATCTCAGGTAAAACAAAGCATGATAAGGGTTGAATGCCAAGTGCAAGAAAGACAGAGAGGAAGACTGAGGCCATATATAGCTAATATTGCAGTGAATTTGTGGGGTCCAGAACTATTGCAGCAATGGAATACCCAGATTAGCATTCCTGCAATCCCCAAAACTTATGTTTCTAGGGAAAATATTAAAAATATTATAGAAGACAGGTACCAGCCATTCAGGCTGTACACAAAGAAATTTATACACCTTCAGTGGTATGAATGGCCCTGCCTTTAAAATGGTTAACTGAGAAACCAAATGGGTTAAACAGTGGCCTATAGCTGAAATAAAGCTGCAGGTTTTCGAAAAGCTGGTATAAGAGCAAACAGATGCTTGACATATTGAGGAATCTACCAGCCCTTGGAATTCTTCTGTATTTGTTGTTAAAAATAAAACTGGAAAATGGAAAATGGTGACAAATCTTAGTGCTATCAACAAGGTTATTCAACCTATGGATCCTCTACAAACTGGAATTCCTCTGCCTTCTCTGTTACCAAAGGGCTGGCCTCTCATAGTTATTGATTTAAAGGATTGTTTCTTCACCATACCTTTACAAGAAAAGGATAGAGAAAAGTTTACCTTCATGGTGCCTACTTATAACAATTCCCAGCCTACTAGGAGATATCAATGGACAATCCTCCCACATGGAATGCTCAATATCCCCACCATGCACCAATACTTTGTCAGCCAGCCATTATATTGATAACATTTTTAATGTGATTCATATACAGATACTTTAGAAAGGATGTTTGAAGAAGTAAAGTTTTGCCTAAATGGGAATTACAAATTGCTCCTTTATATATTTAAAGAGGAAATTTTGTTAATTACCTAGGTTACAGAATGGATTTACAGAAAATTAGAACACAAAGGGCACAAATTAGGAGACACAGGTTGAAGACTCTTAATGACTTTCAAAGATTATTGGGTGACATCTCTAGTCTATGACTGGCCATTGAGATAACACTTAATAGTTCATCTGAATAAAACTTTAGATCGTGATGAGGACATAACTATTCCCAGAGAATTAACAGCTGAAACAGAAAACTTAATTTTATTCTAGACATATTGCTTTTCAGAATTTCTCCTACAGGAATTTTAATGCAGAGGGATGATATTATTTTAGAATGGATTTTTTACCACATAAACAAAGTAAAAAAATTAAAAAAAACTTATGTGCAAAAGGTCTCAGAATTAACTATAAAAGGTAAATTGAGACTTCTTTAATTAGCACGTATATACCCAGCAGAGATTATAGTACCTTTTATTGTTGATGAAATAAAAAAGTTATGGGAAGACAATGAACCCTGGCAATGGGCTTGTGCTAATATTTTTGGGAGAAATTAATAGCAATTACCCCAAAAGCAATAGACTTAACCTTATAAAGAGAACTTCTTTGATTCTTCCCCAAATTGTACATGATGCACCAATAATTAGAGCCCATACATTTTATACAGATGCATATTAATCAGGGAAGGCAGGTTACAAACTTAAGTATTATATAAGGTGGAACAAAGCCCTTATAATTCTGTCTAGAAGGCAGAATTGCATGCCATTCTTATGGTACTAAGGGATTTTAAAGAACATCTCAATATAGTTACTGATTCACAATATGCAGAAAGAGTTGTCTTGCATATTGATACTGCTGAATTTATACCAGATGATATGGAATTGAGTTCCTTATTCATCCAGGTGAAAGACATAATCAGGAATAGGCTTTGACCTATATACATAACACACATCTGATCACAAATGGTTCTTCCAGGTTCTCTAGCATAAGGTAATGTAGAAATTGATCAGTTATTGATTGGAAATAATTGGAAGTGTGTTGCACGACTCAGAATTTCATAAAAATATCATCTCAATATCAAATGCTTAAAAAAAGAGTTTTCCATTATATGGCAACGAGCTAAGGAGATTGTAAAGAGATGCTCTACTTGCTCTTTCAATAACCAAACACCATTGCCTGTAAGGAGTAACCCAAAGGGTACTCGAAGGAATGATATATGATAGATGTATATATTCCACCTTACAGAATTTGTTAAACTAAAATTTGTGCACCACATCATAGACATGTTCTCAGGTTTTCAATGGGCAACTGCTTTAAGCTCAGAAAAGGCTGATTGAGTATTCACACATTTATTAGAACTTATGACCATCATGGGCATTCTTACACTAATAAGATAGACAATGGTCCAGCATATGTAACTAAAAAAATGAAATGTTTTTTGACTATTACAATATAAAACACATTGCAGGTATACCAAAAATTCCGACAGGTCAGGCAGTTATAGAAAGGTCAAATTTTAGTATAAAAGATATGCTGAACAAACAGAAAGGGATGGAAAATACCCCCAGAAATCAACTGCATAATGCTTTATTAACCTTGAATTTTCTTAACGCTAATTAGAAAGGAACAAAAATAGCAGAGAGGCATTGGATAATGAAAAAAAAAACTTCTAAGTTGAATCAACCAGTGTATTTCAAGGATATGCTGACCTATCAGTGGAAACCAGGAGATGTGCTACACTGGGGAAGGTGTGTTGCTCTTGTTTCCACAGTAGAAGAAAACCTATGGATACCACCCAAATTAATAACGATTCAGTTTGAAAAAGAGAAACCTTTTGAGAAAGAGAAATGACAGCTCATCTACAGGGTTGACAATGATACAAGTGGTAAGAAGACCTTATAAGGGTTGGGGTAGGGTTCTGCTCTTGTCTTTCCAGAAAAAATACACATCTTCAAAAATTCAAGAGACCCTGGATGTTTGGATTCTGACAAAAGGAAAAATTACTATACAATAAAGATCATCAAGAAAAAGGAATATGATTTGTAAGGACAGTTGATCAAAACATATATATATATATATATATATATATATATATATAGAGAGAGAGAGAGAGAGAGAGAGGGGGGGGGGTTGGTTTTGGAGTTGGACAATGGCTCTCTACTTCTCTAAATCCAAGTGTGTTGCTAAAAGGAACATTCAGAGTTTCTGTCTCATATCAGGAGCCATCTGGAATGGGACAGAAGGAATACTATAGGAAAAATTTCACTTTCTCCATGTCTATTTTGTCTATATCATATTCTTCATTGATTGTATGCTTATATGAATGATGTTTAAGTTTTCCATGATGAACAATAGATTTTCCTACAGATCCTTTGCATACAGTACTCTTTGAAGTTTCAAGGAAGAAGATGGGGCCCCACAACAACTCTGCCTGGTTGAGATGACATCATGATGCTGATAGCACTAATTTAAGACTTTTTTTGCGGGGGGGGGTACCAGCTGCTGAAATGTTATACCTTCTCATAATCTTCTGGCCAGAACTCCTAATAAGAACTTAAACCCTATTGACTGCTTGGAAATCATTTGCAACTACACTAGACAGTAATTTTGAAATTTAACCATTACTTTAATTTTGCACGATCCCATAAAGAGAACATCGCCCCCATGACAACAGGAAGCAATTTCTAGAGGATGATGCTCCCTATCCTAAAAATGTTTGTCCTCAGGGTTGGTAACAATATTTAGGGTTTGTTGATTATTACTTGTATTAGGTAGAGGGTTGGAGTGGAAACTATGTTATGTAAAAATAAAAGTATGATAATAGTGGGTAATAGAGTGAATACTTGTGAGCTATTATTTGTGGATAATTTACATTGGTATAGTTTTTGTACATTGATACAATTTCAAATGACAATATTTGAATACCTAAGTTATCCTGTCAGATTGTATATATGCATGCTTCCACTTCTTTTTACAACATTTTGTATATTGATACAACTTTTACGATATATTTTCATATTGCATTCTATATTACTCATATCTCTGATCGAGATACTTTCACATTGTTTACATTTTGAGGTCATTGTCCTTTTTTGTTGCACATTTGTTTGCAGATTATTTAATATTCTGATATGATGTTTTAGTCTTTAATTTATACAGGTATTAAATATTATAGGTTCAATAGTTGTTCATGTTTGCTGTACATACAGTCAGATCTGCGGCAAACTCCCCGACCAGCGAGGAAGAATGACCACCACTCAGGATTCTTCTCGGATCACGCTTTATTGGAGAGCCTCTCGGTTGAAGGGAGCTGGAAGCGAGGGGCCCCAAGGTCTGAATGGCGACTGCTTATATAGGGAGAAGTGACACGGCTTACACCTCAATTGGCTGCAATATGCCCGCTGGCACCAGAGTCCTCAGGATTGGTTAGGGACCTCAAGGTTAAAGTGCATTCGGGAAGCACCTGGACACTCAGTCCAGAAACATTGCCAAATATGGAATTGTTTACCTCTAAACTGCAAGGGTGAAAGTGCCATCTTGTAATGGCGTTTGCCTGCGGCTCCCTGCACAGATCAATTAGGTTCTTTAGATATGTAGAGATTATATTCTGTCTGGATAGGTAATCTTCAACCACTGCAAGAATCTGTAGAACATGGCATTTAAATAACTTAGGGTTCTTTTGACATGAGACATGATTGCTCCTGACAGCACCAACCTACTCCCGAGAGAATGCTGAGCACCAAAGACACTCCACTCTGAGTTTGTTTTCTTCTTGGCACAATTCGCTTTCAGGAAAAGAACTGCCCATACCTCAACCACTGACAAAGTACATGGTATCTGTAAATGGATAAGCAGGACACAAGGAAAAAGACAGTCAAAGCTTGCCAAGAGAGGGTAAGGTGTTTCTGAAAAGTTTCCTGCCTCTAAAAATGGTCTGTCACTTAGTCTAGGCCTTGGCCAAAGTTTATTAAAACATTTAGCATGCATTCCTTGCTTAATATTGCTTATGCTGGTTAAAACTCTAATCTTATACTTGCTATCTCTTCCTAGTGTATATAGTTTTGTATTGGGTTTGAAACTCTCTTATTTAAACAATAGGGGGAGGTGCCATGGGAGCACATTCCACTCCTTCAGCAAATAGCCTTTAAGATACCAGCCCGATTGGGCATGGTCTCTTATACTATTTATGCTTATGTAAAGTAAATGTCCTGACTCTTTTCCAGCTGCAAGATTCAGTTGCTGTTCCCTGTTCCAGCAGAGGATTGTTAACTGTGAGTCCACCCCTAAATAAGTAACCCTCTATTATTCTGAATTCTGAGCATATTTCTTCACACAGTGTCCTTCTTCATAAAGAGATCCACCTGCTTCTGTCTACCAAGTGCATGCACCAGCACCACCCATTCAGTTAGTTAACTATCATAAAGGCGCTTCTCCATTTGCTATCTGCTGAATGTTTTGAGTAACCATTTTGAGGGTGTTTTGCTATTATATGTTGCAAGGAGAGGGCTACTTATGTGTCCCAGCTGCCTGACTAGCTTGCACCCAAAATAGCCACACAGAAACTGTGTTCATTAAAACACTGTTTGGCCATTAGCTCTAACTTCTTATTGGCTAATTCTTTTTTTTTCCATTCAAAAAAAAAATTACATTTCATCCCCTTCTCCCAGTCCCCTCCCGCTTCCCCCTCCTCCCTCCCACTGCTTCCTTAAAAGAGGGCATGGTGCCCTGCCCTGTGGGAAGTCCAAGGCCCTCCCCCTTCCATCCCGGCCTAGGAAGGTGTGCATACAAATATACTAGGTTCCCAAAAAGATAATACATGCAGAAGAGATAGGTCCTAGTGTCATTGTTGATGACTT
>PVIU01025128.1:0-24284 GCA_004026605.1 Ondatra zibethicus
AAAAAAAATAAATAAAAGAAAACAAAGTAGTCAAATATTTCAAAATAATTTAGGAATTTTATTATATGTAAGTTCAACAGAAAAATAACATAAATAGGATTGTATGTTAGGAAACACTTTTACCCAAGGCAAAGAAATAAAATATATCATTCTTAAATTTAATAAAAATGCAAGAAACTTACAAGTAAATATGGTTCAGGTCAATATGACATAGAATACTATGCCTTCTTGTCAGTCGTTGAATGAGCCTGGTATAAATGCCTGTATCAACACACTTTCATGTGGCCATTCCTTTGTTTTCAGCTACAGTGTTATGATGCAAACTGAGCATGCCCAAAGGGATTCTGTTCAGCATGCTCACCTTACAAACCTCCGTGGTGTGACTAACTGATCATGCTCAGGAATTGGAAAATCGCTAACGTGCTTTCCCATAAATTCATGTATGGGAAGGCATATATACAAACATACATGCACACATGCTCCCTTATGTACCATGTGACATATGTGTTAGTCGCTTTTTTCATTACTGTGACAAAAGCTCCTTAGGAAAAGAAAGGTTTGTTTGGTTCACACTTTCAGGGATGTTGTGAACTATTGAGTGTCCTAGGATGACTTACAGAGTATGGGCGAGGGAAGTTTTATAGGAGTGTGGAAGAGTAAAAGGCAACTGAGTCCTAAAATCCAACTCCAGTATGGTTGATGACTGATTTAAAAGCTAGGAGCCTGAAGCTCTCTGCAAGACTTTTAGGTACCTAAACAGGTTAGAGAGTGCCCTCCCCTCAGCAATCCTTACTGCTTCTACAGGAATGGGCCTTGAGCATTAGGTAAGTTTCAGGGACTTTCTGGAACTTGTCAACTCTTTATTTTGTTTATTTTCTGAGTTTTAAGAAACCTCCCTGTAGAACTTTCTGAGCTTCCTACAAGAGTGGAATGTTTTACTTGGGAAGTGTTACACCCCAAAGACAGAACACTCAAGGTGAAGTAACGGCAGTGGGAACATGGGGCAGCTGGTTATATTGCTTCTTTTGTAAAGGAGCAAAGTGGGATAAAGGCTTACTTCCTCTTTTTTTTTTTTTTATTCATTCTGGGATCTCTGACCATGGAATGGTTCCATCTACATTCATTATGGGGTTTCCCAAAATAAAAAAAAGACTCACAATAGACACACCCAGATGTATATTTTGGGGGTGATTCAAAACCAACTCCCAACCCCATCATGTTAACAGTGAAAATCAACCTCCACTCTCCTTAAGTAAAATATCTGTGTTTCTTTGTTTATGGAGGGTGTTGCTTTGGAAATAATTCTGATAACACCAATGTTTTCTTTATTTGCTACATGTAATACCTATTTTTTCACTCCCATTTTTGGTTGAGCTTGTTATGGCTTTGTGCTCATCAATATACAAATCAGTAAATAGTGTTTGCTCCCACTAGGAAAACTTATTAAAGAAGTGTGAAATAAGTGGAGAAATGCTAACAAATAGAAGAAATATAACAAACATATCAAACCACACCAATCCTTAGACTGAATATGATTCCTATTTATTTTTGCATATGTGTATTTGTTTTCTCGTATTTGTGGGCACATGTATGTGTGGCTTTAGAAGGTTGACAGTACATATCTTCCTCAATGGATTTCTACACTATGAGACAGAATCTATCACTGAACCCAAAATTTACTGACTTGTCTAGTCTAGATGGCCAGCTTTCTCTTGGATGCGTTGTACCTGCTTTTCAGGGGGCTGAGAATGAAAGTGTTTGCCAAAACACTTGATACTTAGATGCCACTGGAAATCCCAACCATTCTCATGCTCAGATAACCCACAAAGCTATATTCATAACCTCATGATTTCTATAAGGTTTTTTTAATGACATTGGAAATAGAGATTCTAGGATGCATTTTAAAAATGAAATACCAACACCTAATTTTCCTTTCTATCATGAACTAATTATCCCAGAGAAGTTGACAGTAGAGAAGAAGAAATAGACTCATGCTATTAGGTGTGGAAACCTAAACTAAAGAAATAGCACTGTCGAACATAAAACAAAGACAGCCTCCAGAGATAGTACAGTTCATTATTTTTTTGGAAATCCAAATGCCATGACACCCTATTGTGAAACACAGAACTCTAAAATTTAGAAGAGAACTCCAGGGAGATCTTTTAATATCTCATAAAGGCAGGGCATTGTGAGCAAGTCCCAAAACACCACCACAAAAGAACATGGATGAATTTTACACCATTAAAGAAGAAACTTTTGTTCATCAGAAGATACCAGAAACACTGAAAAGACATTTCCAGCCCAGAAGAACCTGTTCCCCTTACAGGTCAGGGAGGAATGGGTCACAAGGACCACTTAGGGTAAGCTGGTTAATAAGAAAGTATACTAAGAAAAAAGTAACCAAGAAACCAGGGAAGGAAGTTAAACAATTCATTTTTTCATCTACATGAAAAATGACCCATGGCTTCAACAAGACAAGGAGAAGAAAATTAATACTATAATGACTTATCTATTTAAAAATCAAATATTCACCTCAAGTTAGTTTCTCTGTCAGTGAGTATGACTTTGCAGATAAGTTTGAAATTCCTTCCACTGCTGACATAATATAAATAGATGTAACTGTTTGAAAAGCTGTCTTAATGTACAGGCTACATATGCCTTTTAATCTCACAATGTGTGCAGAAATAAGTAGGAATCATCCTTATAGCATTTTAATAGGACTTTCTAAAAGAGAAAAATAAAATATATTTTAATAGCTCTATAAATGATTCTAACACATTCTTGATAGAAATATTACAGAGCACCAAAAAGTAATTGTTTACTTCATCAACGGTTCATCCATCAGAACGAAAGGAGGAAATAAATGCCATGCTTAAGTTGGGTAATATAAGTTCAGGACAAAAAAGAAAGTACTTTAAAAAGTAGGGCAAATGTTACCCCAAGGCTAATGACGGCATAGGTTAAGCTTCTTTACAGTGGAGGGGACTGAGGTTGAAAATAATTGTTGACATTGAATGTGGGCAGCTCTGAGCAGAGAAGCTCATCATTGAGCTTGTGTCTCCTAACCTTGGAGATCAGTTACCCATAGGAAGTCTGGCAGGAAGTTGAAGTAAGATAAATTGTCCCACCTCACCCATTTCTCCAGTTATTTGTCCTAAATACTACAACCTTTCTCAGGGGCAAAAACACAAGATATCACGTAGTGATTCCAGTGAGCAAAGAAGATAAGATATGTGCTAACAGGGTGAGGGCTCAGAACAATCCAGAGCAGAAGGTTCTTGGTAGCCAAGTGAAAATGCACTTTCACTGGGTCATCACCTGTGTCATCAGGATGCTGGTTTTAGGTAGGCTGGAACTCAGGACATATTAGACGTTTTAATAATTTTGGTTATTAAAAACATAAAGTTGATAAGACATTTGCTGGATAGTGATGAGACTTTTATTTTGGATGTTATATGCTTTAAGATTTTCCTGCAGTATGTAAGTAGTTGTTTTAAAAATTTCACTATAAGAAATTCAATATATATTAAATATAAATTAAAGATTGAATTTTGAAATGATTAGCACTGTATGTTCTTTTACTGGTGACATTGTTCTTTTTTGCCACTTCTGCAGGTAGGCATTCTCTTCCACGGGCCAGTAGAACATTAAAATATTCTAAAGAAAGGAAACCACTAAATGTGTATTCTTTTTAACTGTGATACCAATAACTTTTAACAATGTAAACTGGATATTGATGTCAAAGGAGAAGTCACAGGAGATTTGATTAGTCATCCTAGCAGGGACCACAGCATCCTGTGCAAGTCACAATAATCTTTGTTTGTTCACACTTCCTGAATTTTTCTGTCAAATGTTTGTTATCCATGGAAAGATTCTAAATGAAACACAGTAGTTTCTAACTTAAATATACACATACTTTGATGCATATGTTGCATGTATACACCTAAATATACAGACATAAGTGTTGGCTTAGTTTTCTGTACTGCCTGGTCTTATAGCCATTTAGTCCCAAAGAAAGACACAGAGGCTTACATTAATTATAAACTAGTTGGCCTATTAGCTCAGGCTTTTTATTAACTAACTCTTACATCTTAAATTAACCCATAATTCTTGTCTATGTTAGCCATGTGACTTAGTACCCTGTATCAGTGAGGCATTCTCATCTTGCTTTCTCTGCATCTGGGTGATGACTGCAGCCTGAAACTTTCCTCTTTCAAGAATTTTCCTTTTCTGGTCAACCCACCTATACTTCCTGCCTGGCTACTGTCCAATCAGTGTTTTATTAAACGAATACAAGTAACAAATCTTTACAAGGTACAAGACCATTCTCCCATAGTACTTGATGTAGATGGATGTGATGAAAATGAGTATAATAGTTTTTTTTTTTTATTTAGGGGTAGACTCACAGATCACAGTCCTCTGTTCAAGGAGGGAACAGGAACCAAATCCAGCAACTGAGAAAGAGAGAGAGAGACTGTGCAAGCTTTTTGTCTGCATTTATAGTACAAGAGACCACACTCAATTGGGTTTGTATTTTTAAAGTTATTGGCTAAAGGAGTTCCCATAGCACCTCTGTCTTTTGTCTAAATAAGAGAGTTCCAAACCCAGTACAAAACTATATAGAATAAGAACAAATATCAAGTATAAGAATTAGAATTATAACCAGCATGAACAATATCAAACAAATATGCTAAATGTTTCAATAATTATTCTATCCTAAAGAGGCTAAGTCTTGTACTAGAAATAGCTTGGATAAGTCATGAGAGGAAAGTAATTATGACTATTTAGTCTTCAGCCCCATTGAAAACCCGAGAAGGGAAATAATATTATGAGTAAACAGGAAGTACAATCAAGCAACTTCCAAAATATGCAAGAAATGACAGAGACAACTGGCTATCTGGGCAATTACCCAAAGTCTCATTTGCAATGTTGTAGCAACCAACTTTGCCTAAGGCCTAGAGTAACTGACAGACCATTTTCTGAGCCAGGAAGATTTTCAAAACCATCTTACCCTGTCTTGGCCAGGTTTGGCAGTCTTTATTCTTGCATTTTTCATGTTCTGTCCAGACACTGAATTCTGTCAGTATTCAAAGCATGGGCAGTTCTTTGCCCAAAGGCCAGTTTTGGCAAGAAGAAAACTAGTTCCAAGTAGAGTGTCTTCGGTGCCTAACATTCTCTTGGGAATAGATCAGTGCTGTTAGGAGCAATTGTGTCTCACATCAACAGAACCCTAAGTTATTTAAATGCCATATTTTACAGTTCTCTGAGGTAGTTGAAGATTACTTGTCTATGTGGAATATAATCTTTATGTATCTAAAGAACCTGATTAGTTTAACTATAATTATGACAAACATGGGTAAATATTGACCTATAATTATTAATACCTATATAGCTTAAAGATTAAGACTTCATATTAGAATGTTAAACAACAGTTAAACAACTATGCAGCAAATGAGGACAATGGCGTCAACATGTAAACATTGTATAAGTATCTTGGTCAGAGGTAGAAATGGATAATGCAATATGATCAATATATTGTAAAATTGTATCAATATACAAGATGTTTTAAATATTAGAAGCATGCATGCAATATGACAAAATAACTTTGCATAGGTGTACAAATATTATAAATAGAAACAGGAGCATATTCAATATAACAAATATAATTTGAATTTGTATCAATATACAAGAATATATACCATTGTAAATTGTCTATAAATAATAGCTCACAAATATTCACTCTATTACTCTATTATTATTATTAGTGTCAATAAGCTCACAGTAATCTATTATCCCATTCATGATGAGTGCCAGATGTAGATGAATGCAATAGAGTAATCCCACACTAGCTCAGAACTGAGTATAATAAAGGGTTTTTCATTTAGGTGTAGACTCACAGATCACAGTCCTTTGTACAAGTGGGGAACAGGAACCTAATCCAGCAGTGAAGAGAGAGACCACATGAGCTTTATGTCTGCATTCATAGAACAAGAGACCATGCCCAAGTGGACTAGTATCTTAAAGGCTATTGGCAAAAAGAGTTCCAACAGCACATAAGCACTGGTGTATCCATATGTGTTGTGATAGACTGTTTGGTCATTCTGGCCACTCAGCCCGGAAATAATCACACAAAAACTATATTATTTAAACCACTGTTTGGCCCATTAGCTCTAGCTTCTTATTGGCTAGCTCTTGCATCCTAATTTAACCCATCTCCATTAATCTGTGTATCACCACGAGGCTGTGGCTTACTGGGTAAAGTTCTGGTGGTGATAATCTCTTGTGGGGCTACATGGCTTCTCCCTCTGACTCCACCCTTCTTTCTCCTAACATTCAGTTTAGTTTTCCCCACCTACCTCTTTCTGCTCTGCACAAACCCAAAATAGTTTCTTTATTAACCAATGGTATTCACAGCATACAGAGAGGAATCCCACATCACATATGTTTATGTACTTTGGGTATATGCAAAGATATACATACCTATGTGAGGTATTTCTTGGGAGAATGGCTTTCAAAAGAAGATTTAGTGACTCTCTTTCCAGTAGGCTAATCTAGCCCCTGCATGGATAAATAATTGATCCTCGGAAAGAATTAAGTTTTCATGACAGCTATACCCAGTACAAGAAACTTGGGGTTACTCAAAGGTTACTTACACTTAACTTAGACATCAGGAAGTATAACAGGTAATAACTAAGATGAAACATGAACACAAATAGTGATTCATGTTATTGGTTGAAAATGAAGCATTGTCAAAAGGGAGCAACAGTTGCTGACATTTGAAAGAGGGAGCTAATTTGTGGGGACATAAGAGTGGGTCATTATAGATGGAGTAGTATTTAACTTGTGTCTTAAACGACTATCATTTCTTGGTTATGAAAAGATCAGTTGCTTGGAAGGAGACCTTGATCCTTGGAGAAGGAGGATTTGAATTCCTGTGGAGAAGGCTAAATTGAAGCAATATTATAGGATTGGAGCATGGCTAACTCCTCCACCTTATTATTTGATGAAGGTCTCCAGCTTCATTGTATAATTGCTGTGGAAATTTATTGAGTACTCAGGGTGGGAGGGAGATGTATCTCAGTTGGTATTATAACTTCTGAAAATGCAGGAAATCCTGGGCTCAACCCCCAGCACTGCATGAATGCATATGTAATGATGCAACATTACCCCAGAATTCAGGGGGTGTTGGCAGCATGTCAGAACTTCAAGATCATCCTTGGCTAAGTACTCAGTGTCTCAAGTAGGTATGTTTTAAATTAAGCACTTGTTAAGATATTTACTTTTACTTAAACTATCAATAATAACAATATGGAATACACATTGAGATAATTACCTATTATCATATTATCACATGTGATTATTTATATCTGATATTTTGTATATGTAATATGTATGAATGGTATGCCATTTCTGAAAATTTTCCTGTCTTGCCTTCTTCATCCCCAATCCCATATCTCAGAGATAAACTCTATCAAGTCTTTCAGGCTTAATATTTAATATTTAGAACTTGTCAACCTCTGAAAAGAATCTATATTGCTTCATGATGGTCCAGTGTTCTAAAGAGCTATGTGCAGAACCTGCATTGCTCTGTCTCTGCATTCATTGACATAAAGAAGACTATCAGTTTCTAGAAATTAGCCTCCTGCCCATTCCTATTCTGCTTTGCCTTCCAATATTAGTGGTGATTTCAAATTATTTTTCTCAGTTAACTTGTGAACATTTTTACTCAAAATTTTTTTATTGAATAGTGAATAAAACAAAATGAAATACATTCAATATATGTACAATATATTATAGCCTTCATTATCCTTGTGTAGGGAGTATGTTATAAGAGTGAGTGTCCACTTGTGTGAGTGTGCACCCAACCCCATGCCACAGCATACATGTACAGGGCAGAAGAAAATGTCAAGTGTAAGTTTCAGTCCTTACCTTCCACCTTGTTTGGGGCAAGATCTCTATTGTTCACAGCTACTTCACCAAGCTTGCAGGCTCATAAGCATCGGGGGATTCTCCTGTCTGCATATCCCATCTCATCACAGAAGCCCTGGGATTGCAGATTGCATTATTGGGTTTGGCTTTATGAGGTTTCTGGCGATCTGAGTTCTGAGGTCAGATCATCATTCTTGCATGGGAAATTCTTTTTTGTTTTTCCCATATTCTTTATTTTTTTCCATTCAAAAAAATTTACATTTCCTCCCCTTCTCCCAGTCCCCTTCCGCTCCCCCCCTCCTCCCTCCCGCTGCTTCCTTAAAAGAGGGCATGGTGCCCTGCCCTGTGGGAAGTCCAAGGCCCTCCCCCCTCCATCCCGGCCTAGGAAGGTGTGCATCCAAATAGACTAGGCTCCCAAAAAGATAATACATGCAGAAGAGATAGGTCCTAGTATCATTGTTGATGGCTTCTCAGTCTGCCCCCATTGGCAGCCACATTCAGAGAGTCCAGTTTGATCATATGCTCGTTCAGTCCCGGTCCAGTTGGATTTGGTGAGCTCCCATTAGATCAGGCACACTGTCTCAGTGGGTGGTCCAGCCCCTCACAGACCTAACTTCCTTGTTCATCTTCTCCCACCTTCTGCTCTTCGACTGGACCTTGGGAGCACAATCCATTGCTCTGATGTGAATGTGGGTCTCTGTCTCTATCTCCATCCATCAGACGAAATTTCTATGGTGGTGATCAAGATATTCATCAGTGTGACTATGGGATAATGCTAGTTCCGGCACCCTCTCCTCTGCTGCCCATCCTGGGGACATCCCTGTGGACACCTGGGATCTCCTCTAGAGCCAAGTATCTTGCCAGTCCTAAAATGACTCCAATAATGTAGATATCTTATTCCCTTTTCCAATATCCACCTTTCCTCCATCTTCACCATCCCACTCCCCCAAGCTGTCCCCAGTCCTTCTCTTCTCCCTTCTCCATCCCCCTCTCCCCTTCTGCCACCCCCCTACCCCCACCTCTATCCCCACCCTCGTATTCCCAACTTTTGCCTGGCGCATGGGAAATTCATTATCAAAGCACTGAGTCATCTTCCTAGGCCAATATAAAACTTGTTTTTTGTTGTTCCCAGAATTTTGTACACAGATATGAGCGCCTTACCACTTAGTTTCTTTCTTTCTTGGAGTGGGGTCTCACTATGTGGCTCAGATTGGCACTGAATTTGCAATCTTCTTGCCTCAGTTTCCTAAGTACTAGAAATATAGGCACACACCACTGTGGTCAGGCAGTGTGACTTTTGACATTCTCTGCACTCATCACCAAGCCTACACCCGTCTAACCTCTTCACAGACCACTATTATATGCTTATTATTATTTTTCTTAGGTTTATACCTATAAGAAATATTTATAACTTTAAATAATGTATCTCATCCTTCTCCATGATTTTAAACTTGAGGTACATAAACTTACAACGAATGTGGTTTTCTGTAGCTCACTCTTCCTGCTCAGTTTTCATATGTGAGAAATATACTGGTAGTTATATGTTGCTATAATTCTGTCATTTTTCTTCCTGAAGAGAATTTTTATATACAAAACAATTTATTTGCTCATCTTCCTGTCCATACACATTTGCATTGATTCCAGTATATCCACAAAAGTGACTAGCTCTGTGGTGTGTATTATTGAGTATATTATCTTATGCATGAGAATTTCACTAGGACAGAGGCAGGGGGTGTTTCTCTGAAGAGCCAGACTTCAACAACTGGGTTTAATATACATTATAAGAGCTAATAAGAAGCCTGAGCTAATGGGCCAATCAGTTTATAATTAATATAGATCTCTGTAATTTCTTTGGGGGTTACTGGCTGTGGGAACTGGGCAGGACACAAACCCCATTATTCTTATCTATGTTAGCCACATGGCTCAGTACCTTTTTCAGCGGGGCAGGTCACATCCTGCTTCTTCGTGGTCTGGGCAGGACTGGGGAAGAATGGGCTTCATCCTTCCCAGCATTCTCCTGATCTCATTGCTCCACCTTTACTTCCTGTCTGTTTGTCCCACCTATACTTCCTGCCTGGCCAATCAGCATTTATTTGAAACATGATTGACAGAATATAGACAATTCTCCCTCACCATGACCACATTTTCTTTACCATGTAATACCAATATTTCTCTAAAGTGGGATTAATCTACTCTCCCTCCTGAAATGTATGAGTTCTTTTATATGTATAGTTTTGTTTGAATTATAGACTGCAACTTTTTGCTAGAAAGTTTTAGATGTGATATTGAAAAACACTGGAGTTATGGTAGCATATACATCACACAGAGGCTGTCTTAACTGTCTTTAGGCACACAGTTGAGTGACAAGAAACTCACTGAATTATTTTGCAATTCTCACTCCCACCCATTTCTAGAAATCGTCCTAGTGAAACTGAAATACTGTGTAGGTTAAACAATGATTTGCCCCTCTGTCTCCTGGCAGCCCCTAGCAATCATTCCCCTACTTTTAGTCTGCATAAATTTAATTACTCTAGGGTCCTTACACAGGAAGAATTAGATAGTGTAACAATACATTCACTATACTGTCCTTGAGGTCTTCCCATGGTGTAATGCATGTTTTTAATTATAATTTTCATGAATTTCAATGACTATGGTTATACTATGGTTTTTTTTCTGTTGAAATTTTTCTTTCTCTGGCTTGGTTTTCCCATTCATCCCTCCCTCCAAATAACTTCTGCTCTCCCCTACCTTCTTTTCCCTCTGTTTTTCTCTTGTTTCCTTTGATTTATTTCTATAGTTTGTATTCTTATCATTTAAAAACATACCTACACTGCCAATAGTGTTTCTGAATTGTAGCTAACAATAGTTCATGATGTTTTGTAACTTGAATGAAAATGTCAGGGACTTGAGACACCTCAAATTTCAACATGAATATTTTTGAGCTTCCACCCTCTTAAGGAGGCCAGTCTGATTTTCTGACATACATAGAGGGATCAGGGCGCCACTCTCTTCTTCTCTTCCCTTTCTAGCTCTCTATTGGTTTGGGGAGAAAATACCTTTGGTTCATGGAAGGCTGGAAATTAGGATGACTGAGACTGCAGAGTCACTGACCTGCACGACACCAATTTCACATTTCCCCATTCTACATCGATTTCCATTTAAAGATCTTTTAAATTATAAAAGCGCCAGGTACACACAACTCCTAGAGTCACCTTCTCTAATTCCTTTGCTTTTTACATTCCCATTTTTCTTAGCCCTGTTTTTCTATGCTTTGCCAGCTTTATAGATTATAGGCTTATTCCTCGATTTTAATTTGTGTATTTCTTAAATGCATACTGTGTATAATGTTCAAGTCAGGTTAAAAATAAATAACTTTGTTGGAACCCAGGCCTGCACCTTTAGGCCTTGTCCCATAGCCTGACTCAGGTTCTGCCTTTGCCTATCTCTGTTTTGGACACAAGATTAAAAAGCCTTCTGTGCTGTGACTTGACAGTGGTTTTCAACCTTCCTAATGTTGTGACCCTTTGATATACTTCCTCATGTTGTTGTGACCCCCACAACCATAAAATTATTTTCATTGCTACTTTATAATGGTAAACTTACTACAGTAATGAATTGTAATGTAGACTCTCTGATATTTCTGATGTTCTTAGGCAATCCTGTGAAAGGGTCAATTGACTGCTAGTTTGACAACCACTGTCTAATTTATGATATTTGGCTTCTCCATGCTCTCTGTAACATACACTATGCTGAATTAAATCCTGTAATTGGAACCTTTCTACTACCCTAGAAAGTTATTAAATTCAGACCTTTCCTGTGTTCTAGGGACTGGTCCCTGACTACTAAGGGCATCTGCTCAGTGATTCTGTCTAGAGATGAAGGCTGTTCTCTTAAGAGGTTTATCTGGCCCATCCTCTTAGGGCAGCCATCTCTTGTTCTTCCTATCTCTCTTTTATTAACACAATTAATGATACTCCTTTTTGGGTTTAAAAGGGAAGCCTCACCATCGCTTTAAAGCTACATCATGTTTAGAACTCCATATATTGCATTGGTTTTGTCTAATGCTTTCCTCTCTTCAGGCCCAATCATGACTATGAAGTCCTCTGGCTCTAATAAACTGTAGCAAGAGGGCCTGGTTGTCCAGGTTTCTGTCCTGCCAAGTCCCCAAGCCATTTAGTCCCAGAGAAAATCACACAGAGAGTCTATATTAGATTATAAACAGATTGGCCCATTAGCTCAGGCTTCGTATTAGCTCTTATAATGTATATTAACCCATTATCCTTGTCTATGTTAGTCAGATGGCTCAGTGCCTTTTTCAGCAGGGCGGGTTACATCCTGCTTCTTCCGTGGTCTGGGCAGGACTGGGAAAGAACTTCTTCCCAGAATACTTCTGTTCTCATTGCTCCACCTCTACTTCCTGTCTGGTTTTCCCACCTATACTTCCTACCTGTCTACTGGCCAATCAGCGTTTATTTAAAACATGATTGATAGAATACAGACAATTCTCTCATACCAATAAACCTCCTTCCTGAAGGAACTTCATGTTAGCAACATTTGCAGAACACTTTCTATATTTAACAGTTTCCTCATGCACATATAATTTCTTTATGGTAAAAGCTTTTGAAATCTACTCTTTAGCTTATCAAAACATTCAGCACATAATTGTCACCTGTAGTCACCTTACTATGTAATAATACACCAGAATTTAATAAATTATCTTATAATATATGTCAGACTTACAGTCTGATTGCAACTATCAGATGTCTGTCTTCACTGTGGTTTTGGTTCTAAGATTTCATACTTTCTTTGCAATGAATTTAGGCACATGGTGATTTTTTCACCATGTGTAATAATCTTGAATGGGTTATTGGTCAACTCACCAAAACTGATGTAATGAAAGACATTAGCTCACAGGTCTTGTCTAGCTTACATAAATTATCTTGGCTCAGTTAGGTGAAAGAAGAGCTGTTAAGTTCCTGAACTTTTCTTTAATTGATTAATCTCACTCATCACTCAACTGCAGAAGTAGTATACATTGAATTATAAAAACTAAAATAACAGAAACTGTATATATTAAATCACTGCTTGCCCCACTAGCTCTAGCTTCTTATTGGCTAACTCTTACATATTAATTTAATTCATCTCCATAAATCTGTGTATCACCACATGGCAGTGGCTTGCTGGAAAAATTTTGGAATGTCTGTCTCCTGCAGCGGCTCCATGGCTTCTCCTTGACTCTGCCTCCTTTCTCCCAGCATTCAGTTTAGTTTACCTCACCTAGCTCTACTCTACCCTATCACGGGCTCAAGACAGTTTCTTTATTAACCAATGATATTTACAGTATACAGAGGGGAATCCCACATCATCTATTATCATTTAAAATTTCCATTTCAATATATATTTAGTACTATGCATTATTGAAGCTGGATCTAAACTTTTTTAATTATACATACATATATTTTGTTAATTTCTTCTGAAGAAATGCAAGCAAGCATTTAACAACTCATATTGGAGCCAATGACAGAGCTTGAGTTTGTTGAAACCAATAAACTTATTTGGCTGTCTTACAGATGGGTGAGGGGTTATTTACAGGGGCGTAGGTGATGCCAAAGAGCTGTATCACCACAGAGTCCCACCCATCATGAATTCTGATCACATGGAAGATGTATTATACATTTTGGCCTTTAATTCACATTTCATGTCTCTTATACTACATTATCTCCCCAAATTACTTTCAGTTGGGAAAGGGGTTATAGCTTGAGTTTCAGGCAGGGTCTTTAAATCCTCTAGGAAGGCCAATAGCTGCCATGGAACTGTTTATCACTTTACTTTTCTGTTCTTGTTGCCATTGCTACTGAAGAGCTCAAGAATGGTAGCTTGTTATGACCGGAGGAGAAAGTCAACATAACATGCATATGTATCTACATGACCAACCATCTCATCATTATTTGAAGATTGCATATTTGAAAACATAGTGCTTGCTAAATTTTATCTATGATATCAATCAGTCAGCATTCAGTACTTGCCAAATTTTCTTAATCTTTGCTGGACTTGTGAAGGGGTTCTAAAGAGTGTTTTTCTCCTATATACCTATTCCAAGCCAAGTATGAACAAGATAACACTTAGCCTTATGACTTAACTATCACAATCCATGCTCTTGTTTTAAAATCAAGCCTTTCACATTTTTGTGCCCTCAAGTACAATGTTAATTAAAGTGATGCCTGCTCTTTCTGAGTAGAAGAAAATGATGTGGTTTTGAGAGAAATCGCTGTGTCAGGTAAGTTTCAGGCTGGAGTATCAATGCCATTGTTTGTGTGTTCAGTGTTTATAAATCAACAATATCATTCCTCCTGAAAGAAAAAAGAAGAAAATTGAGTTCCTTTATGATGACCAGGAAATACAAGTAATCAGAGTTCTCTCTTAGGGTGCTTAGTCTCTTTAATAAAGGAATTTAAGGACAGGCTCAAACAGAAGCTTGAAGACAATTGCAATAGTGTTTAAAAGAAAAAACTAGGGTAGGCAAAGTACAAGTCCCAACAGCTGCTCAGAGGAAGGAAATGGAGAAGAGAAGAGGAAACCGCCATGTCATTTGAGTTACAGGAGCATAAAGGAAGTCAGCCACATGGTTGGAGACAGCCATGTGGAAGGGAAGATGGGAAACTTTAGAGAAAGAATGAATACCAAGGCATTAGAAAACTAATCATTATTTTTTCTCATGTGAGTCTCACCCTATAATTTAGGCTGGCCTTAAATTTGCATACCCTTCCTGCCTCAATCTCCAGAGTGATGGAATTACTGGCATGAGCCAGCATACCCACCCATCTTCTCTTTTTCGGGAATATCTTTTAGCTCTACATCCTGGATATTTTCTTTAGCTTTATTTAGACTGAATCTTCCACTGCCTTTTCTTTGGTGTTTTTGTTTGCATCTTATGTTTTTAACATGTTTCTATCTTTCTCCATTATTCCCTTTTATTGTAAATTCATCCCATCTTATTGATACAGTGATCACAGAAAACATGCTGTGCTACATAAACTGTCACTTCCTCACCTATAGATTTGAGAATACAGATGCTGCTGTTAGATACTATGTTAGAACATGTGGACAAAAGAATACTGTGTTACAACATGAATGAGGTGCGCATGCCCGCCTGCTCCTCAAATTGCAATGGATGATGAATTTTACTCTGAATTGCCAATTACTAGACAGATATTTTTACCAGATGGAGGTAGGTATGTAATATGTATTCTCTTTGTCTAAAAAAGTCTGAAAATGACTAAGGTGTATAACATAAAAAGTAGATATCCTCTTTTTCTCTTACTTATTAGCACAATTCCTTGGAAGGAAAATTGTTTAACGTTATGAAATTTATCTTCTCAGCCATAAATCATTTTTCATTCTTCATTTGTCCTGTTTGTTTTTAATTAATTTTCTCCTTTTCATTTTAGTATTTTAAAACTAATTTGAATCTTTGATGAGAAATGTTAAAAGAATATTGCAAAGAATGCCTGCATGGTAGCTCAGAGTTTAGTTTCTTGAATAAGTTTCCATGTTGCTCTCTAAAATGACAGTGCTAATATCTATTCCCAACAACACCATATATGAGTTCTGTTCTTGCTGGCACGTATTTTTCATCATTTTGATAAAGGCTATTCTACCAGGTGCGAGGTGCTATTATACTGTGGTTTTGATTTGCATTACTCTAATGATTAGTGATGCTGAGTGTGTTTTCATTTAGCTTGTTGCCATTGCTATGTCATCCTTAGAGAAATATCTGTCAGGCTCAGTGCCCATTTTTTAATCACATTATTTGCTTTCTTGTTATTGAGCTGTTTGAGGTCCTTATGCATTTTGTCAATTAATACTTTATCAGATAGATGTTTTCTAGGTATTTTCTTCCATTCTGCAGAAGGTAATATTTGCAATTCATATGTCTATATTCACTCTCTATATCAGTTTATTTCCTTGACCATGACTATCAACACAAAGATCACAGTTTTAATATCAAAGGAGAATAGAGGTATTTTTACTAGAGCTAAATATAAGTGGCCATGGCATGAGAACACAGATTCAGTATACAATAAATGTCATGTTCAGATATAATAACAGATGTATGAGTTTCTTATAATTACGAAACAAAAGAAAGTCTTTTAATCAAGGTCCCTTTCAAATAAACTGGTGGTAAAATTCAAAAAGATAGAGAAATATCTTCTTTGTCTCAGATTTGATGACAGTTAGCTTTTGGATTGTCAAACACTAATGGTTTGTTAATATAGCCCCCTATGGTTTTATTTGACAGTCACTAGGATATTAAATCAGACGCAGATGATCAATGAGTGGATATTATCATATCTGAATAGCATTGTAACATTCTAAGACTCTACTCTAATAGGTCAGTAAGCCTTGCTGAATCTTTAATGTAGGTGTAATTCTTTTTATTCTGGGCATTTCAGTTCATAGAAATTGGTAACCCCATTTCCATCTATACAATAAGAGGAACTGAAATCAGTATGTTGAAGATATATTGTATGCACATGTTCATTGCAAAATTATTAAGAGGAGTAGCCAAGGTAGAGTTAAACTACATGTCCATCAATAGATGACTAGAAGGAATGGCAGGTAGTGATCAGAGTCAAGGCATTAGGTAGAAAGAGTATATGGGATTTTGAGATCTATTGAAACTTTTGTGACTATTGTCAATAATAATGCATATTTCAAAATAAGAGTAAACTTGAAACTTTTTCACCAGAAAATAAAAGTTACACAAAGTAAACTTCCATTTCATATTGAATAAACATATCAAAATACATTATACCCATAAATGTATAGTTATAACTTGTCAATCAAAAGTAATATCAACAAGAATAATAAAAATGTTAAATAGACATGAAAAATATCCACTATACATTGCTAAATTAAAAAGGCAGTTTCAGGAGACCATATGAAATATGGTCTTATGTTTAAAAAATCAATATATGTCAAAATCCATTGAACACTGAATCTATGCCTTGTAATTGTACTTTTATATAAATATGAGGAAATATGCTTAAAATGAATGTATGTATGCTGACACACTTTGGTCTGTACTAATATGCTAGGGTTTGTTAACTGAGGTTTCTATCCTGCCTGGTTCCCACAGTCATTAAGTCCCAAAGAAATCACACAGAGGTCTACATTAATTATAAACTAATTGGCCTTTTAGCTCAGGCTTCTTATTAACTTTTATAACTTATATTAGCCCATAATTCTTGTCTTTGTTAGCCACGTGGCTTGATACCTTTTTTTGGTGAGGTATTCTCATCTTGCTGGCTCTGTGTCTGGCTTCTTCTCTTTCTGGGTGACAACTGCAGACTGAAGCATCCCTCTTCCCAGAATTCTTGTTGCCCTGCTTCTACTTCCTGCCTAGTTGCCCCACCTTTACTTCCTGCCTGGCTACTGGCCAATCAGTGTTTATTTAAAATACAAGTGACAGGGTACAGACCATTGTCCCACAGCACTCCCCCCCTTTTTTAAACAATAACTCTGAATCAAATCTCCTTTGGTTAGCTTTTCTACTACCATTTTCCATAAAGGAGGATAATGACATCAAAATGTAAACAATGTATAAATGTCTTGAGCAGAGGTAGAAATATACAATGCAATATGATAAATATATCCTAAAATTTTATCAATATTACAAAATGTCTTAAACAGAGGTAGAAACATGCATGCATACAATCTGACAAAGTAACTTTGCATAGGTGTACAAATATTATAAACAAAAATAGGCACATTTTCAATATAACAAATATCATTTGAACTTGTATCAATATGCAAAAATCTACACCATTATAAATTGTCCATAAATAATAGCTCACAAATATTCACTCTATAACTCATTAAGTTCACACTAATCTACCAATTATCCCATTCAGTTTTCCTTCTTTTTTTTTTAATCTCTGAGCTTTCATAATTTCCACCACAAACCCCAACCCTATGTGAGTAATAATTGACCCCGAAATGATATCCCTAGCCTGAGGACAAACTTTGTTGGCAGTGGGAACATTGTCTTCTAGAATTGCTTCCTGCTGTCATGGGGGCAATGTTATTTTCTCTGGGATCCTGTAAAAGTAAAATGGTTAAGTCTCAAGATTGCTATTTTGTATAATTGCAAATGGTCTCTGAGTAGTCAATAGGGTTTTTGTTTGTTCCTCTGTTTGTTTTTTGAAATTGTTATTTGGAGTTCTGGCCAGAACATTGTAAGAAGGTGCACCATTTCCACAGCTGGTAGCTAAAAACTGGTATCATAGTAGCACTATCAGTATCATGACATCATATCAACCAGGTGGAGTTGTTGTTGTGGGGCCCCATCTTCTTCCTGGAAGCTTCAAATATTACTTCATGAAAATCTATTGTTCATAGTTGAAAACTTAAACATTATTCATATAGACATATTCAACAAAAGATACAATATAGACAGAGTGGGCAAGGAGAAAAGTTAAATACTTCCTTAAAATCTATCTTCTTTCTGTCCCATACCAAATGGCTGCCAATATGAGACAGAAATTCTGAATTTTTCTTTTAACAATGTGCTTGGATTTAGAGAAGGATAGCCATTGTCCAACTCCAAAGCCAGCTCTTGTTTTTAAATACAGGTGTATATATGTCCAAATCATCAAATTTTACCATGCAGATAATACAGCATTATAAATCAGATTTCTCTTTGCTTGCTGATTTTTTCTGGATAACTATGTTTTCATCTAGATGTCTAAGGTCTCGACTCTTTAAAGATGAATATTTTCCTGAAATACAACAACAGAACCCTGTCCCAACCCTTATGAGGTTTTCTTACCACCTTTTGTGACCTCTGTGGATGAGCTGTCATTTCTCTTTCTCAAGAGGTTTCTCTCTTTTTCAAACTGAGTCATTAGGAATTTCTTCTCCTGTTGAAACAAAAGCAAAACCCCTTCTCCCATGTAACATATCTCCTGGTTCCATTGTGAGGTCAACACATCTTTTAAATAAACTGGCTGATTTAATTCAGAAGTTTTTTCTATTATCCAATATCTCTACACTGCCATTGTTTCTTTCTCATTAGTGTTAAGAAAATTCAAGGTTATTAAAGCATTATACAATCTATTTCTGGGGGTATTCTCCATTCCTTTCTGTCTGTTTAGCATATCCTTTATAGTTTGATTTGATCTTTCTATAACTGCCTGACCTGTAGGATTGTTTGCTATACCTGTAATATGCTTTATATTATAATAAGCAAAAAACTTTTTCATTTTCTTAGACACATATGCTGAACCATTGTCTGTCTTTATTTGTGTAGGTATACCCGTGATGGCCATAACTTCTAATAAATGTGTGGTTACTGAATCAGCCTTTCTGAGCTCAAGGTAGTTTCCATTGAAAACCTGAATGAGGGTCAATGGTGTGGTGTACATATTTTAATTTTCCAAATTCTGTAAAGTGGAACACATCCATCTGCCAGATCTCATTCCTTTGAGTACGCTTTAAAACAAGCAGCCTCCTTGCTACAGATTAGCACCAACATGGTAAACTAAAATCCACTTAAAAACTTGAAAGAGCTTAATTCTAGACACGAAAATACAGAGTTTAACACAGCTTCTTGCTGTGTATTGGTAGCTTGCCACAGTTCCCTTGAGAGGTTTGTCCTGATTCAGTGGTAGGTATTAGGAAAAAAAAACCAATGCTGTTTTGAAATGCCATCTTTTAGGGCCATGTTGCCAGTGTGACCTCTGGCTCTTTCGGGAGACCAAGTATTTGGATGGGGTTTGTAAGCACACTGCTACAGCTTGCTTAATGGCAACATAGACCTGCTGTGTGCCTAAAACTGGGGCAATGTGCATGACTTACAGAGGTGGTAAGTGAACTTCCACCATGTTGGATTGTGCAGAAAAAGCAGGAAATACCATATATGTCATAGTAATAGCACAGCTTAACTATTAGACTGGGCAGACAAGCAGGAAGTACCATATATACCATAGTAATGGTGCAGTTTAAGTTTAAGAAGCACTTGTCATTTTAAAAAGTGCTCCTGGACAGTAAAGAATTACAGACATGCACTAAAGACAAATCCAGATGAGTCATAGTGTTGGATAAATATACATAGGCTTGGAAGAGAGAAGAAAAAGAGTATAGAGAATTATAAAATAAAGTTAATGCTTTAAATAAAGCTAAAGTCTTTAAAGAGACAGAGTACAGATAGTCATAGATTAAAAGGAGTAAAGAATAAGTCATATAAAAATGTAAAATTTGCAGAGAGTCTGAATTATGTATATTATTGGTTTTTTTAATTTTTTGATTATAAATGAGCTAAGTACAGAAAGACATTTCACTGTATGGGCTGCTAAGCTAAACCAGCATGTATATCATAAAGGTATCATGACATCCAAATTTGGATCTAAGGATATGTTGCTTTGGAAAAGAGGTTCTTCTTTGTCTCCACAGAGGATGAGAACCTGTGGATTCATTCCAGGCTAATATGGTTTGATAGACTGAGAGGCCCTGAAAGGTCACCTTGAACACCATAAAAAAATTACTTCACCCAATAAACAGCATGAAGAAGTTTGGACAGAACTGTGTCCATATTCTAAAATATTGTCTAGAAATGTTTGTTTACACTTAAAGGGGGATATGATATAGATATGAATAATTTGCATTGGTATAGATCTTGGTTTATTGATAAAAATTTAAGGTCAATCTTGTTATGTGTTTATTTCTGCTCTTTATTAAGGCATTGTGATTGTGTAGTTCATTTTAAAATGTAATGTATAATTAAGAAATATAGGTTTATCATCTATAATAATCAAGATTGTATTCATGTTAGTTAGATTTTCTAGATGTATAGAGATATATTTCAGTTAAATAGGTGTTCTTCAAATCTTTCAGAGACCTTCAGAATATGACATTTAAGATATTTAAGAACTTAAGACTTTTCATGACAGTGAGACACTTCTGCTTTTGGCAGCACCAGTTACTCCAAGAGGAAGATGGGCATTAAAGAGGATCCTTATAGAGTTTGTTAGTCATTTGGGCAAGAAACTGCTCTTGCCTGAACTGCTTAACTAGACAGAGAAATGACTGCTGAACTTGCCCAAAGGTGAGATGATCTTTAGGGGTTCCTGCTTCATGAAAGAGTCTTCTAGACATTGTGCAGGACACAGAAAATTGTGACAGACAAACTGCCAGTATAGGTGGAACTGTCTTTGAAATTTCCTGCTTTGTGGAACAGTCTGCTGGATACTATGTGCCTGTTTGCTGAAGATGGATGCCCCAATGGTACAGAAGAACTTTATGTGACTGTCTAGGTAGTGAGATGTCTCTGTCATTTCTAAAATATTGGAAGTTGCTTACAATGAATTTATTGTTTACTTAGCTAATGTTATATCCTTCTGGAGTCTTTGATGGAGTTGAGGAATAGACAGATAGTTATAGTTTTCCTGAGATATGATAAAAGGTAAAGTAGATATTAATATTAGAACTGTAATTCTTGCTTGATACCTGTTTTGTTATATGTAATTTTACTATGTTAAAGCCTTCCTTTTTGTTTAAATAGAAAAGAGGAAATGATGTGGGAGTTCCTTCTGTCTGTGTGTTGCTTTTATTGGTTAATAAATAAAGATACTGCCTTGGCCTTTTGGTAGGGAAGAACTTAGGTAGGTAGAAAAAGCTGGACTGAATACTGGGAGAAGGAAGGCAGAGAGGGAGAGCTATCCCATAGAGCCACCCTGGAGATAGACATGCTGAAACTCTGCTGGTAGGCCACGACCTCTTGGTGATGAGCAGATTAATGGAGACAGGCTAAATTAAGATGTAAGAGTTAGTCAATAAGAAGCTATAGTTAAGGGGCCAAGTAGTGTTTTGATTAAGACAGTTTCTGTGTGATTATTTCAGGTCTAAGCTAGCCCAATGGCTGGGAAGAACAAGTGGTCTCCTTCAAACACCCTTTGGGTTACTCCCTGCAGGTAATAGTGTTTGATTATAGAAAGAGCAGTAGAACATCTCTTTATACTCTCCTTAGCTTGTTGCCATGGAAGAGAAAACTCTTTCTTTAAACCTTTGCTATTGGCATGATGTTTCTTATGAACTTCTGAGACCTTCAGCACACTTCCAATCAATAATCAATCAATTTCTACATTACCTTATGCTAGAGGAGATGGCAGACAGGTATGGGATCTGATGTGTGTTATGTATATGGGACAAAGCCTATTCCTGATTATATCTTGAAGCTTTATGAATAATGAATTTGATTCTGTATCATCTGGTATTCAGCAGTTTTAATATGCAGGACAACTCTTTCTGCATATTGTGAATCAGTAACTATATTGAGAGGTTCTTGTACACCCTGAAAGGCTGGTGACCTTCATTTATAATATTGTATAATATCCTTCCCAGAAACATGAGTTTTGGGGACTGCAGGAATGTTAACCTGGGTTTTCCATTGATGCAATAGGTCAAGACTCCAGAAATTAACTGCAAAATAGCCACATATGGCCTCAGCCTTCCTTTCTGTCCTCCTGGCCCTATGCATTCAATCCACCTCATGCTTTGTTTTACTTGAGATAGGGTTCCAATTTCTAGGAATTGAATATCACCTCTTGAAGAGGCCAATCTGGATGCCAAGATTCTGGAGTAATGATAGTCATATCCGCACCTGTGTCTAGCAAGCCCTCAAGTACAATGTCATTTATATGCACTCTTAGCTTTGGTCTTTCATCATTTATAGAAGTCTGCCAAAATATACACTTTCTGTTTCCTACTGGAGTATTTGACTCATCCTCCATGTCTATTCCATCATCCAGAACAGTATGGATTTTTACAGTAGGCAGTAGATTGTTTAATTTTCCTGGTAGACATGTTCTTCACAGTGACTGGGAATGACTGGGCCTTGTTTGACATCAGGGCCTGCGAGATGTCCCCCAAAGGAGTTTCCCCAGTATTATTGGGTTGCTTTGTCTCTCTCTTGTTGACCTACATTCATTTAGTCCAATGTTGGCCTTTGCCACACCATCTCATATACCAGAAGGCTGAGTACTCCTATTCTTGTCATTCCTAGAGGAGACATTATTCTTAGAAATTACTTGTCTACAGTCCATTCTTAGATGTCCTATTCTTCCATAATTAAAACATTTGGCATTTCGGTGTCTCCTCATACCATTGGAAATTGCTTCTCCTACCCAAGCTTCAATACTATATTCAAATGTTTCAACATTCATTGTATGCAAGATCCATTCATCTATGGATGCTGATCTAACCTTTAAAGGCCAAAGGATCTTCTTACATTCTACACTGGCATTTTCAAAAGCAAAGGATTCAATTAGTACATGTCTAGCTTCAGGGTCTGTCACTCCTAATTGTACAACCTTATTTAATCTTTGTAAGAAGTCGGTAAAGTGTTCTCTTTGGCCCTGTTTAACCCTAATATATGACTTAATCCTCTTTTCTGGTTCCTGAGTCTTGTCCCAAGCATTTAAAGCTGCTGTGCCACATAGGAACAAGGTGTGTTCATCATAATGAGCCTGTTTCTGAGGATTGGAGTAATGAACCTCACCAAGAATTTGATCTTGGGAAGTCTCAAATCATTTTGTTTTCTCCTGTTGCTCTAAAATTTTTGTCTCTTCTCTCAAATAACACTTCCAAAACAGCTGATATCCATTTCTTAGGACTGCTGAGATTAATTGAAGCCAATTGTGTTGTGTTGCTTTAGGGCTTGAAGACCATGTTTTCACCATTTCCCTGACAAATGGTAAATGTAGCCCATAAGAAATGATTGCCTGTTTTATTTCTTTTAGATCACTCATACGTATTGGTTCCCATGCATATTCTTTGACTACCGTAGGGTACTTTGTGCCAGATAATCTTTCTGAGGAAATTACTGGATATGCAGTTTAACCTCTGTGTAAGTCATCCTAGGGTCTGGCATGTACTGATGAGGGTAAATCCTGTTCTTGTACCTTCTGTCCTTGCTCATCAATTTCAACAAATTCTTCAATCTTTTCAAATCTTTTCACAACTGTCTTTTTAAAGTCTGATTCTCCTGTCCTAATATCCTCACTGTCTGTTCTAATATCCTCACTGAGGATTCCAAGGTATGAAACTTGTCCAGTAAAGGTTAAGTCTCATCCTTGGATATATCATAAATTTTTAACAAATTTCCATAGTTATATTAAACAGCACAAATTCTTTCAGATCTTTGTCAAACTGATTCTTCGTAGTATTGAACCAGTTTTTAATGAGATAATATTGAAAACAAAGCTAATTCCTAGAATCAAATAAAGGGATATAGAAGGAAAATCATGTGAGCCTTGCAAAATACCTTCCATACTATAAGTAAAATAATTATTGAACCC
>PVIU01025129.1:0-24264 GCA_004026605.1 Ondatra zibethicus
ACAAATTTGCACTTCCACCAAGAGTAAAAGAATGTTCCCTTTACTCTACATCCTCTCAAACATAAACACATCAGTGTTTGTGATGTTAAGCATTCTGATAGGTGTAAGATGGTATCTCAGATTTCCATGATGACTAAGGATATTGAGCAATTTTTTAAAGTGTCTTTCAGCCATTTGAAATTCTTCTGTTGAGAATTCTCTGTTTAGATCGGTACCCCAATTTTTAATTATTTTATTTGGTATTTTGATGTTTAGCTTCTTGAGTTCCTTATATATTTTGGAGATCAGTCCTCTAACAGATGTGGGGATGGTAAAGATCTTTTCCCACTGTGTAAGCTGCCCCTTTGTCTTATTGGCAATGTTCTTTGACTTACAGAAAGTTTTTGATTTCAGGAGGTCCCATTCAAATAATTGTTGATCTCAGTGTCTGTGCTACTGGTGTTATATTTAGGATATAGTCTCCTGTGCCAATGTGTTCAAGACTACTTTCCACTTTCTCTTCTATCAAATTAAGTGTAACTGTGTTTATGTTGAGGTCTTTAATTCACTTGTACTTGAGTTTCGTGCAGGGTGATAGATATGGATCTATTTGCATCCTTCAACATGTCGACATCCAGTTATACCAGCACCATTTTAAGTACATTCCTAAAAGAAGTGCAATCATATCACAACAACACTTGCTCAACTATGTTCGCAGTAGCATTATTCATAACAGCCAGAACCTGGAAAAAACCTAGATACCCCTCAACTGAAGAATGGATAAGGAAAATGGGGTACATTTACACAATGGAGTACTGCTCAGCTGAAAAAAAAAATAAAAGATGACCTCATGAAATTTGCAAGCAAATGATTGGAACTAGAAAAAACATCATCCTCAGTGGGGTAAACCAGACCCAGAAAGACAAACATGTTATGTACTCACTCATGTGGTTATTAGGAGTAAAGGATAGGATAACCAACCTACAACCCACAGGCCCAGAAGACTAGATAATAAGGAGGGCCCAGAAGGGATGCATCGATTTCCCTGGTAAAGGGAAGTAGAAAAGATTTCCTGGGTAAACTGGGGAGGGGGTTGGAGAGATAGATGGATAGGAAATAGAGGAAGTGGGTTGGGCAGGATGACAGGCTAGTTGGAGGCAGGATGGAGGGGGAGGGTAACAAAAGTTATGTCTTGTTGGAAGGGCATTTTGGGGTTAGGGAGAAACCTGGTGCCAGGGAAACCCACAGGAACCCATAAGAATGACAACCAAAACCCCTAGCAATGGTGGTTCCAGAACCGGCACTGAGCTCGGTCCTGCCTCAACTTGGTGGGCCATGCTTTGTGCAAGCCCTGGGAGGCCTGCACCTTCCTGAATGGAGATGGAGGAGAAGTGTGTGGGGAGATGGGAAGGAGGAGTAGCAGAAACTGGTTGCTATGTAAAATAAATGAAAAAATGTTATTTAAACAAAAAAATTCTAAAAAAGAATAATTTTGGCTTTCATATTTAATTATACTGGCATTTTCAGCAGGATTTCTTTCTGTAGATTCTAATTTTACTTGTTTATTTACCCTCCCCTTTGGACTTCCTTTACCATGTTGCATTATTCATTTTTGATTGCGATATATTCTCTCAACTTTTAATCACTTGAAAATAACTTTATAACTTTTTAAGTTTTGAATTATAATTTTGATGAAAAATCTGGGTTGATATGCTTTAAAGGACTTAGAAGATGTACTTCTGTCTTCAGTCTTCTGACATTCATTGTGTGTGTGTGTGTGTGTGTTGAGAAGGCAGATTTATTTATATTTGGTTGTTTTCAATATTATTTAAAACCAAAATCATTTGGGTTTTAAGCAGCAAGACAGTGAGGTACCTTATTGTGCTTTCTTAATCCAGGTTTTAGGTCATTTAAATTTAGGGATGTGGACTTGTCAGTTGATTTTTTTTCAAGATTTGGGGTAATTTCAGGTCTTTTTTAAAAGTATAGTTTCATCAAAATTTCCTTTTGCTTTTTCTAAGATTTTAATTCTATGTATAAAGTTATTGAGTATTATTCAACAGGTAGTAGAAAAGCTAAAACTTTTAATTAAGTTTTTGTATCTCAGGACACCAGCTTAAACCATTCTACTAAAATCTTTTTTAAAAATTCTACTGACCATTTCCCTTTCCTGTTAAATTCACACCACATCTGTGAAAGGTGATCTTCTTATTACATAATACAGTTTTTCTATTAAAATGCCCATTTTGTTTATATTTTGCATTTTAATGCTAATATTTCTTATTATATTCACTATTATAATCTTTCTGCTTACTACATTAGCTTCCTTACAATATATGCTGTAAACTCCTTGTCCAATGAGTCTAGTTCCTATCATATTTTTTTATCTATTCATTGCTTTCTCTTTGTATATGCACAATTACTTATTTCATTTTTCCACTCATTTGATTATCTGTCACTTATTTTTACTCAAAAATCCTTATTAGAAAATTTTGGTTCTATCAATTTCCACTAAAAAGTGTTACCATAATCTTACCACAAAACTGAGCATTCTATCTTGCTTGGGCATGTTTAGGGAGGGTCTGTGGTAAATGTGAGTATCTACTAAAGCCTCCTCAACATGGAAGGACCATTATCCATGTTTCCAGACAGTAGGAAATCCAGAGTCTTTTTTCAGTTTTTTTCATCATTTCCAGTATTTCCCTCCCCAGTTGTTTAGATTCAATTTATGTGTTTGCTGTTTAGGAGCAAGCTTGGAATGTGGGAGGTGCCAATGATTTGTGTTCTTCCTCCTCTTGAAGACTCTCATGGAATTTTTCTGTTTTAACATCCCCTTATTTTAATGACTGAGGCTAATTAGTCAGATGTCTTGTATAATAAATAGAACAGCAACTTTTGGTTTAAGTGCTGTGGACTTAGGGACACTCTCTATGCTGCTTTTCCACGCTTGTGCATATGTGTAAGTGGGTGAGTGGGTGGGCATCGGTGTTTGTTTTATTTTCTGCTTTTGTCCAATATTGTAATTGTCAGCAAGAAAGTAAGTTTGCTAACAGTAAGTGACATTAATACATTAGATTTATTCCTTTATCTGTGTGCTACTTAATCTCATCTAGTATCCCATTGCTGGCTCCATGAGTTTGCTGTCTTGTCTTGTCTGCATCACTTTCATAGGTTACTGGTAGAATGAATTCTCCAGTTTACACTCCAGCTAGGAAAGACTGTTTGAAAAACTTGACCACAAAGTCGAACATCACCTCTCATATCATCACTTTCTAGGTTTTGGTTGACACGGTGTATGACGGACCCAAGGAAATTATGGCCATTGTGCAAGATCCCGTCTTTATTTATAACCCAAATATCTGAGATTATTGACATATGTATACATATATTATACTTTGCTAAAATGATTTTAATTTCATCTATAAAAAAGATAATTCATCATTTTGTTTTATTTTACATTCTTGCTTATTTTTTATGTGTGAAGGAGAGGCCAGAAGACACTGTGGTGTAGGAGGGTCCTTCTGTATTTGGGTTGCTTTTATTGGTTAATAAAGAATCTGCCTTGGCCTTCTGATAGGGCAGGACTTAGACAGGAAAAAGAGAAGAGAATGCTGGGAAGGTGACAGAGTCAGAGAGAGCTGCCCGCCATGAAGCCTGCCAGGTCAGAGATGCTGAATCTTTCCCGGTAAGCCACGACTAGTGGCGACACACAGATTATTAGAAATGGGTTAAACAAATATGTGAGAGTTGGCCAATAAGAGGCTAGAGCTAATGGGCCAGGCAGTATTTCAATGAATACAGTTTCAGTGTAATTATTTCGGGTACACACCGGGAACCAGGCGCTGGTAACGCAGTCCGAGCCCCTCATTACTACAACAATGTGTAGGAGTCTGTTATCTCCTACCACGTGGGCTGTATGGATTGAATTCATGATATTAGTCTTGGTAGCAGGGACCCCAGGGAACTGAGCCATTTCACCAACCTACCTCCCTGTTCTTGTCTTAACATGGTCTCCCTTTTATCAATTGATCAATAATAGACAAAACAGACTTGCATATTATACATAAGTGATGGCTTGAAGCCAAATTATTTCTGTCCCAGTAGGGGGAGTGGAAAGCCAGACAAAAAAAATTCAGCATTTCTCATCTTAGTGACTACCAAGAAGGCTGTTTTGGGATGAAATGGTTTTAAAAACTCAATTAACATGCAGCTGCATGTAAAAGCAAAAGATGGAAAGAAACGGTTCCTAAAATAATACTCCTTTCCCCACTCAAGTCAAAACGGAAAAGCCAGAGCTAATCTAAGCCCCCAAGCGAGTTTCAGAGGGTTAAGTACGCCCTTGCTCTAGTCTGAAAAATCTATGTATAAAAAATTGTTTATTGCTATTACAGAATTTTACAAGTGAAAAATACTAAGTAAGGAAGGACTGTATATTATTTGAGATAATTTATAAAATAGTGATATAACATACATTATTTTTTGCAAAGAACCATGGAATAGAAATGACATGTTAAATTTCGAGAGCTCAAAAGTATACTTGAAATCAATAAAATTTGTTTTTTTTAGGTAGCTCTTTTTTGGGGCTAGGTAAATTTCAATTTATTTTTATTCTTAGAAAACAGATTTTTTTTATTATTATTTTTAAGGAAGACAGAGGGAAAGTCAAATAGAATATATAAGAAGGCAAAATGGTCTAGTTCCCAATCTAGGCTACTTCATGTTAGGTGTACTTTGTGTTGTTAATCATTTGTTATAGTGTTACTGAGTTCTTTTGCTGTGTCCACTTCTAATATCTGAAATAAGTGTCTCTACATACATCCGCATGTTGATTTCGATGTAGCATAGCCAGCCTCTTTTCTTAAGTTTTATTTCATCATAGTTAGCACTGTCTTGACATCACTGTGGATTCTTAAATATATCAATGATTTTTCCTTTTGTTCTGTGACAAGGTACCTGGCATAAGCAATTTAAGGAAGGGGTTTTATATGACTCATAGTTTTGAGGGCACATGGCACATGGCAGTGGTTCTTAACTTTCCTAATGTTATGATCCTTTCATACAGTTCCTCATGTTGGAATCAACCCAACCATAAAATTATTTAGTTGCTACTTCATAACTGCAATTTTGCTATTGTTATGAGTCATGATGTAAATATCTGTTATGAAGGATATCTAGTATGTGACCCCGGAGGGGTTGTGACCCATAGGTTGAGAACTGCTGGTTCATGGTATACAAGAGAATGAGGCATTGCCCATGGTCATGAACACAGAGAAATGTCTCAGCTGGCTTTGTTTCAGCTAGCTTTCTCCCTTTTCCTCTTTTAGTCTTTCTGAGACTCATTCTCTCTGCCTGCCAGCTGCACCTATCCATTTTCTGGCTAGCCATTGGGCATTCAACTCTTTATTAGACCAATCAGATGCCTTAGGCAGATAGGATTAAACAAATGCAACACATATTTACATAATTAATAACACATCCTTAAAGTGATAAACAAACATAACACATCTTTACATACTTAAAATAATATTCCAAAACTATCAGTTCCATGAGAAATTTTATTATTTTTAATTCTCTTTTTTTTGTATTTTCTGGAAGAGATTTCTGAACTAAAGTAACATATTAGAAACAAAAAATAGTTTCTTGCATAGCAAACACTTGTACTCACCAAGTCATCTCTCTCATCCAGCCTTTGTTTTCTAAATGTTAAAATAAAGTCTCTAGAGGTGATAGAGATACAGCCACATCAAGATATGGATTTAGTCTTCCAAGAGGTACAGTGCAGTCATTCTACTTTGACTGTCACTCACTTAGGGAAAAGGATTAAAATTTAAAATTTCAATTCATCAACCCAAATAGCAGATAAATAGTATCCAGAATGTTTGTGAATAGTAAATAAAGGGAATATTTCCCCAACTATGTGATATTTAAGCTGTAGCAAAATATTTATATCCTGTATATGCCTGACCCTGAGTTTGATCTCCGGAACTGACATAAAAGGAGAATGCAGAGACTTACTCACATATGCAGTCTCAGCACTCCTAAAAAGATGAAAGGCAGAGACAGAAATGCAGGCTGGCTTGAATATGCTGCCTAGGGACAGAAACAGGAATGACTGCCTTAAAAACAAGATGGAAGATGGGACCAAGCTGATAAAAATTGTGCTCTGATCTTCACAATTCATTGTCACACTTGCTTCTCTACATTTACACACATATCTACATATGCACGCATAAACATCAGAAAGACAAAGAAAAAATAAGTAAATAAATTTTAAAAATTAAAGTAAAATTTGTTGAGTTTAATTTCTGAATGAAAACTCAGAATCTTGGCTTATTAGGTATGAATCACCTAAAGCCTCCTCAGCCAGGATGTGTAGTAGGAGGCTGCTTGTTCGTTCCCAGCTGCCCAGACTTGATATAACCACACAGAAACTGTATTAATTAAATCACAGCTTGGCCTATTAGCTCTAGTTTCTTATTGGCTAGTTCTTACATCTTAATTTAACCAATTTTTATTAATTTGTGTATTGCCACGTGGCTGTGGCTTATCAGCAAGGCTGTGGCTTGTCTGTTTCCAGTGGTGGCTACATGGCATCTTCTGACTCCACCTTCTTTCTCCCAGCATTCAGTTTAGTTTTCCCTGCCTACCTCTATTCTGCCCTTCCAGGCTCAATACAGATTATTTATTAACCAATGACACTTACAGCATACAGAGGGGAATCCCACATCAAGGATGTTTCCAAACTAATTTGTTCTCTACAAATTCTACCAGGGATAGAAATATCAAGATTTTTGTAAGATTAATTAAGTTATTGTATATATTTGTGCATTTTAAAGTTAAATACAATTTTATCAGTATAATGATAACAATATGGATTTTCATTTAACTTCTCTGGGGAAATTTATAAATGCAATTCAGTTTTTAAAACCCCTAGCAACAAAGAAGGCCAGAGAAACTTCAAAATATAAAGTAGATTTTTACCCCCATGAATCATCCTTAAACACTAAATGGAAGAACTAAAAGCCAGGGTGATATAGCCAAAGTCACTTGGCTGAGAAGGTTTCAACAAATAGGTACACTTTCTTCCTTCATAATACATGGGAGGGAAACAAAATGTACTATTCTCTGGTGAATATCTGTGCAGCATAAAGGAAGGAAACACACAGAAATTGAAAAGCCAGTAGCTGAAGTCAACAGATATGAGCAAAGATGGGGCATTGGTTGTATTAAAAGTGTGTGGTGAGAAGAAGCAAGCAAATAAGAATATAAGAAATGTCTTGGGAAGCTGGACTATCCTCTACAAATTTTATAAGAAATGAAAGTTGACATAATCCATTACCTAGAAATACAACACAGTTTTAGATCAAACAGCCATTTCCCACAAAGTCACAGAAACCCAGACAGTGAGAAAGCCAAAAGGAATGCAACAAATGGATTTTCTGAGATTTGAGACTGATTACTCATTTCAGTAGTTAGTGGGGGAGAATTGACCTAAATTATATGAGACCACAATAATAAAGATTTAGATTAGTGAAAGAAATGATATAGGCGAAAAGTATTTGTGCACCAATTCATGATCTGATCTTCCCTATAAAGTTACAAAGTTGAATCAGCAGTGATGTTCATGGGACTAATAGAACCCTAAGAAAGTATTGTAGCTGAATCCTATGGTGTTAAATATGTATTTCGGTCATATTATGAAAACATCTATAAGCCTGGCAGGTGGTTGACATCCCGTCCTGGGATGGTTCAGGGGTAAATGCACTTGACATCAAGTACTTTGCACAAGGACAATAAATAAAGGCTTTGTGGTTGCCTTATGAGTGAGCAAAACTTCCCATAGCAGTCAAAGAGTATAA
Source organism: Ondatra zibethicus (assembly GCA_004026605.1). Taxonomy (NCBI): domain Eukaryota; kingdom Metazoa; phylum Chordata; class Mammalia; order Rodentia; family Cricetidae; genus Ondatra; species Ondatra zibethicus. Next base: position 7,839 of record PVIU01025129.1, read on the forward strand.
ATGTATAAATTCTTCTTAAAGGTTTTCTTGAAGAAAACAGAGAAAGGGGTTCCCTATTAGCAAGTGGCAGTATAGAAAGTTGCTTCCCCAAGATTTATTTCACCATACTCTCATCCTATAAACTCAGAAGCTGCAGTGGCCATGTTCCAAGGGTGGGCAACTGGTGGGAAGCCTGGATTCCTTCAACTTATACTTATTTTTTATCCATGGAGAATGTAAGAATTTTGGTGCCACAAGATTTCAAAGCAATGCTTATTAGGCGAGGCAGCGTGTGATAGGGTCAGGATCACTGTAGGCAGCTGCTTAGTAATGTGAGAAGCTAGGAAGGTGACACTTAGGTTGCACTGAAGATGCTCCATTGTTGATTATTCTCAAACATCGTACAATTGCCAAGGAAAGCTATGAGCAGCAAGCAGGACCAGCTGAATCCAGTGACCCGTAATAGCAAGGCAATAGCAGCAGCTCTGCCAAAAGCCCTGTGGAGCTCACAACATGCCACCATGTCTTTTGGATGTGGCACATGTCACTAGGATGTTCAAATGTTTGTACTTCTATGTTTGGGTCTTATTTTGACGCAATCCCTCCTTGTTTGCTATTTTGCTACTCCTGACTTTTCAAGCAAGACTACATCCTTTGCATTACTGTTTATTGGAAGCATGAAACTTGTTTATTGAATTTAGTAAGATCTCACAGCTAAGTTGCTGTGAGTGTCAGACGAGTTGTGGAGTCCAGATATTTAAACAGTGTTGGAACTATTTAAACTATGAGGACTTAAGAAGATGAACTGAACTCATCTTGCCCTGTCTGTAGAACATGAACCTTTTGGTACTTATAGTACAGGAAGAAGTATTGTTGGAGGGGAATATCTGAACCTGGTTTCTTCTTGCCTCTTCGGGACTTCCTATCTGACTACTATGAAATGAAAAAGCTTCTCTGACATCTGCCCCGCTACCATACCATGACATTTTGTACAATCCTATAGAGACCAGCAAGCATGGACTGAGCCTTCTAAAACCATGAGCCAAAATATGTATTTCCTCCTTTCAGATAGTTTGCTCAATGCTGTGCAAAAGTAACCAGCAGGGATAATGTTAGATGGGAAGCACTTATTAGAACAACCTTTCAAAGATACACAGGTACAAGTGTACTCGAAATTTTATTGGACAAAATGCTTGATCTTATAGCACATGGCTTCTGTCTTAATTTACTAAGCTATATAATTGGGCCTGTAACTTTTATGTGGGTGTCTGGATAGTTTTATGTCCACTTGGCACAAGCTATATTCATACGAGGGGAGGGAACATTAAATAAGATAATGCCTCCTCAAGACCAGGCTGTAGGCAAGCCTGTAGGTCATTTTCTTAATTAGTGAAAGGCCCAGCCTGTTGTGGGTGGGGTTATCTCTGGGCTGGTCGTCCTGGGCTCTATAAGAAAGCAGGTTGAGCAAGTCATGAGGAACAAGCCAGTAAAGGGCACCCCTCCATGGTCTTTGCATCATCTCCTGCCTCCAGGTTCCTGCCCTGTTTGAGTTCCTGTTCTGACTCCTTTAGTGATGACCAGCGATATGAAAGCATAATTCAAATAAACCCTTTCCTCCCTGAGTTGCTTTTGGACATGTTGTTTCAACAGTGCAACAGTGATTCTAACTAGGACAGTGGGACAATTTAAAAATTGGTTTTTGTCATTATTTCCAGATAGAATATTTTAAACCTAGTAATTAGAGGAGGCAAGATATAATGTAGAGAACTCTGAGAATTAGCCTTACTCTGTGTAGTATCTGCATAATCTGCATACAGGAAAACCCCATTGCCTTTAGCCAGGGTAATCAAACTTCCCAGGGCTCCACTTCTAACCATTAACAAATTACTGCCTTGTCTCTTTTGAGGCTGATGGGCAATTTTAGTGATAAAGTTGAATATTTCAAAGCAAAATTGGAATTACTTTGCATATATTTACACACATAAACAAAGCAACATTTGGCAATTTAGGATTTGTCAGGATAAAAGACATTTAATAAATTTATCACCACCTAGTTGTTCCAGAGGCAAACACTAATTTTGATGCAATTAATCTAAGCATTCAAAGAATGAATTAATGAATTTTAAGTAACTTGTTATGGTTTCCCTCTACCTGTAGAGATTTTCATATCCACTCTCATTGAAACATCTTCTCATTTTATGTTGCCTGCCTCTCTTAAATTTAGGGGGATTCAAACAAATACTCAAATAGTTACAGATAGATAGGAAAAGTAAAATCTTATTCTTTCAAATGCACACGTGGGAAAAGTAACGTTTTGATGGTGTTATTTTTTTAAAGTAATCTTTCTATTGCTTGATATGTAACACTATAGGAGTTTTGTGACTCAGAAGCTGAGAGATTTAAAAAAAATAGATGCTTTTCTCCTTTATAAAACACTGTATTGCAGAATATCTGGTAAAAAGTAAAGATAAGAGCCTTTGGAATTAACAGACATATAAGACGGAAAAGTAGAATAGCATAGCTTTTGTTTTAGTGGTTGAGTTTAGCAATATATTTCTGCATGCATGCTCAGTAAGGGAATAAACATGTAGTGATTATTAGAAGAGACTAACTTTTCAAAACAAAGGGTAATTTTGTCTGTGCCTAGAGAGTCATGCAGCTGTCTTCCAAGCATGGAGTAAGTTCAGCAATTTTAGACAATTGCTGAATAACATACCTTCAGAGATAACCTACTCAGTTCAGTAGCCTTTCATCTGGTTTGAAAAAGGCAATGTCAAATAATAGGTTATTTGCTAGTCATTTAAAGAAGAAACACAGGGCTGGAAATGACTCTCTCAGTGGTTTCAAGGACCCACTAGAGCTGTGTGCTATGACATGATCTTCTCTTTGGGCATAGTGGGCATGTTTAAAGTCTAGGAGAAACATGGTGGATGCTTCCTTGGCTTGAGTTGCCCAGGTCAGCAGCTTGGTGAATTTTATTTAGAAAGCTACTAGGTTCTCATCTCTAAAACTCATAATTCCAAATTGCTTTGAATGACAATGGAGCAGTAACAATTAGCAAGTCATTATAATTAACTCATGGTTTTATAAAAAGACATTCCCAAACTTGAAGAATAGTAACCATTAGGATTCCCATGTCTGGAAAAGCAAAGCTGGGCAGTGATCAATAATATATTTTCTCTTACTATAGGACGATTCTAGTTAATGTATATTTTGTAATATTTCTCTAACTCTTCCTGCTCATATCACAGAAATCATAAAATGGCTATAGTCACTCTGTTTTTCTTGTCATTTTAAGTGTAACATGACAGAATGTGGTAGAATGCCTGTTGATTTGCATTTGGCTGATGATTCTTTCTGGTTATGTGCTGTTATAGGCTTTAGAAAGCACATGACTTCTGATACAAATATGAGATGTCCCCTGGATTTTCTGTGAGTCATCAGGTTGTACCTGCAGACCCTTTCGACATCACCATTGCTGGTGGGAGGGTGGATGAGAATCAGTCTCAGTTTACTACATACAGTCACTTGGAGTTTCTTAATTTACCAGATCTGCTTCATCGGTGTTTGCTGAAAACCCGAGAGAATGACCAATGTAAATGGGCAAGAAAAGCTGCAGATATAAGTGGTCCTCATAAAGAGAGTTAAGACAAAGCACAATGTTAAGTAGTTTTCCAAATAGTGACCTTGGAGTAAGCTTTCATTTTATAATTTCTTCCTTAAAAATTTTAGTGGCTAATTTTGACTTTTGTTACTTCTATTGATAATCCGAAGGGAATGTTAGGTATTTCTTTAAAATTAATAGTGTAGAATGTCTTGTAAATAACTTTTGCATTAGTGTTCAATTATAATACACATTTATTTATATAGATGAGAGGATAGTGGAGTCTTTCACTGCAGCAATTCATTCACTGAGGAGTCCCTAAGCATGTGTTGATGTAATATTCCAGCAACAATTCATGAATTATTTGTGATTTGGATCCAAGTTTTTACAAATTTGATGGAAAAAATAGAACAATTCAAATGAAAAGAGCCTGGTTTTACTTTCTGATCAGTCCTTCAGTATACACATTTCCAGTGACTTCCAGCAATGACTCTTCTCCCCAGTCATCAATGCCTATTCTTAGCTGGCTTCATCACCATTCTGGTCTTAGTTTATAGTGAGTATGTTTGAAACTCTTTGAGTGTCACAGAAGTGGTCTCTGGAATAATTGTACAATACTATCTACACCAATGTAATTCTTTTGTGAATAACACAAAGTGCTAGTCTATCCTTGAGTAGGCATAATAACAATTCAGTGGACTTAAAATGAGATAAAATTAAAATTTTATTTGGGTCATTTTCAGTGCTGACCTCATTATAAAACATTAATAAAGTTATTGTCATGGCAGAGTGAGTGCAAGAAATGTGACAATGGTTTCTGCTTTTAGTATTTGTTCTTTTTATTCTGTCATTTTTATTTTAGATGTATTAAATTCTTCATAGTCCATATCATAATAGTACTAGATTCTCAAATATTCATAATAGAGTTGCTATGTGTATTTAACTTGACTTGTAAATATTCTTTGTTGAACACTTACTCGATATTGCCTGCGAAGAGAAATAACACTAATTATTGAGACAGAGAATTTTATAGCAAGTAAATGAGTTGGGAATGAAGGAGGTTAGAAGGTATAGCTCCCAAGTAGAGTTACATAAATGACAGGTGACTTGACAGGAGTAGATAGTGGATTGGGAGACAGTGAGAAGGGATTTAGAGAAGAGACACATGTACTCAATTGCTTTTTAATCAGTAAGCTGGGAGTTCATTATTTTGTTATTAACATAAGTGCAGAAGCAGGAACTAAAGAAAGTGGAAAATAATTTAAACTTGGCGATGTTAGAAATGTGTAACATTTTCCTCCACAATTTCCCTGTCTCCTATGATTCTGAATGCAACTGTCATCAAGTACTGACTTCTCTGCTCTCTGTTCTCATTTCTCACCCTTGAGATTTACAAAAACAAAACAATAAAATGAAGCTTTCCCCCCTGGAATTTACTTTAAAAATACATCCTTATTGCATTTCTCCATTTGCTTTCCTTTACCCACCCTATCCCACTCCTTTCTTTAATCATGTAGGTAGGCTCCTCCTGTTGCAAGGAGAGGCCGCTTGTTTGTCCCGACCCCACGGCTAGCTTACACCTGAAATAATCACACAGAAACTGTATTCATTAAAACACTGCTTGGCCTATTAGCTCTAGTTTCTTATTGGCTAATTCTTACATCTTAATTTAACCCATTTCTATTAATCTGTGTATTGCCACACGACTGTGGCTTACCAGCAAGATTCTAACCAGTGTCCATCTCAGGAAAAAGATCTGTACCAATGTAAATTGTTCATATCCTAATGGTGTAGGAGTTCCTTCTGTTTGCATGTTACTTTCATTGGTTAATGAATAAAGAAACTGCCTTGGCTTAGTTGATATGACAGAACTTAGGTAGGCAGGGAAGATAGAATGGAATGCTGGGAGAGAAAAAGGCAGAGTCAGAGAGCTGCCATGGAGCAGCCAGGTCAGACATACTGAATCTTTCCCTGTAAGCCACAACCTCGTGGTGACATACAGATTATTAGAAATGGGTTAAATCAAAATATGAGAGTTAGCCAATAAGGGGCTAGAGCTAATGGGCCAAGCAGTAATTTAATTAATACAGTTTCTGTGTGGTTATTTCGGGTATAAGCTAGCTGGGTGGCTGGGACGAACAAGCAGGCCCTCTCCTTCAAACATCCTCTCTCCAACTTTATTTTATCCTTTGTTTTTTCTTTCTTTTACTTTGCCCAAGTTGTGATAGTCACAGCATTTCTGGGAGTTCATGTGTGGGATGTATGACTATTCAACTGAGCCACCATGCAATGTGGCTGCTAATGATGGCCCTGCTTTGCATCTGATGGGACAGGCTGTCCTTGCCTGCTCAGTGCTGAATTGTGTGGACAGTAGTAAGAGACACCTGTAATGTGCACATGATCAGGTGGGATTAGACACCTGGAGGAATTAGTACTGCTGGGATTTTACACTCCTGCTATTGTCAGCAGGGACACTGAACTCCCACACATCAGGCAGGACCAAAAAATAATGGTGAAATAAATGTCTAAAAGATTGAACCAATAAAAAGAAATTCTTCTTCTGAATGCAGGCACTGTGCAGTGTGCTTTTGCATACATTTCCTGAATCATTTCTCACAATAACCGGTAAGGTATACACGAGTGTCTTGGGTATAAAATTGTCAATTTAGGTGGCTTTAGTAACTGAAGCTTCCAAATTTAGTATCTCCCTGTGACAAAATCTGAGAAGAGAGGACAGAATATATCACAGGAAGACCCAGGGGAATCTCAATAGTGATGACGACAGTCAGAGATAATCTTTAGTAAAGATGACAAAACAATGGTGCAGATAGCCACGGGGCAATACCACATCTTCAAAATATACACGCTCATTGCTTTCACCCCATTTTTAAAAACATCCTGCTACCTCCTCCTAAGGCTCTAAATACATATCCAAGCTAATGTAGCCTGACAATTTACATTGGTGCTTTCTGACTAAGTTTAAATTTTCCCTGGCTTCCCTAAACTTTAAATGCACTTCTAATCTTTTCTAGAGCAGATGGATGGAAATAGAGAACACTATCCTTAGTGAGACAACCCAGACCCAAAAAGATGAATATAGTATGTACTCACTCATTAGTGGACCCTAGCCATAAACGAAGAACATTAAGCCTATAGTTCACAACCCTAGAGAAGCCAAATAGCAAGGCGAACCCAAAGAAAAACATATATAGATCCTCCTGGAAATTGGAAGCAAACAAGATCGCAAGGCAAAAGTTAGGAGTACAGGGGTGGGGGTAAGGGTAAGGGTGGGGAAGGGAGAAGGGGAGAGAGGGAAGGAGAAGGGAGAAGGGAAGGACTGGGGAGAGCTTAGGGGAGTGGGATGGTGGAGATGGAGGAAGGGCAGATATTGGAGCAGGGAAGAAGATATCTACATTAAGGGAGCCATTTTAGGGTTGGCAAGACACTTGGCTCTAGAGGGATCCAGGTGTCCATGGGGATGTCCCCAGCTAGGTCCTTGGGCAGCACAGGAGAGGGTGCCTGAACTGGCCTTGTCCCATAGTCACACTGATGAATATCTTGAATATCACCATAGAAATTTCGTCCGATGGATGGAGATAGAGACAGAGACCCACATCCATATCAGAGCAATGGACTGAGCTCCCAAGGTCCAGTTGAAGAGCAGAAGGAGGGAGAAGATGAGCAAGGAAGTCAGGACCACCCGGGGTTGGTCCACCCACTGAGAAAGTGTGCCTGATCTAATGGGAGTTCACCAAATTCAGCTGGACCGGATCTGAACGAGCATGAGATCAAACTGGACTCTCTGAATGTAGCTGCCAATGGGGGCAGACTGAGAAGCCATCAATAATGGCACTGGTACCTGTCTCTTCTGCAAACCTCTTACTCTGTCTGTCTGAGAGGTAAGTCTTTTTCCAGTCTCTGGAAAGCTCTATAACCGGAGAAAACCTTTCTTAAGGAACAGAACAGAACACCCACGTCCTTGAAATGTAAGAAGGACAGAGCCCCAGTCCCCCATTCCCTGTGGGAGGCATTAAGAAGGTAACTTCTTGGCCAAGCTGTCCCCCTAAAGTCCTCCAGTGTTTCTCCGTTAGCTCATCCCAGCAAGCGAGACCTTCTCCTGGAATTTCAATGGAGCTGAATTCAGCCTCTTCCCTGGCCACAATCTTGAACCATGTCCTCTTTACCAATCTAATTCCAGCAGAGGCAGATATCTTTGGCTTTGCTACCTTGGAGCATTCATTTGTGAGACTGCATACACAGTGTTCTTTATACATTCAAAACAAAAACTGAAAAAAAAGAACCTTAGTCTGTACTAATTAGAAACAATTTACTTTAGAGGTAAAGAATACCTTAATTAATATTCAAGGCAGTAAATCTTATGATATTTGATATTTGTTATATATCATTTTAACAGTTTAAATCTCAAAGGAAGAAAATGAGAAAAGGAAGGGTCATTTATTCACAACACACACACACGCTACACAGAGCCATAAGTTATGAACTTCACCCTACACTAAATGCAGGAATATGTTTATATACTTTGTAATTACTTAGGTGATTAATACAAAGTCGTTAGAAAAATTTGAGTTATTTTCTGTAAAAGGAATCTAACAACTGTTTCATTTCTCTGTTGACCAAACTCTAAGCTTCTCTTTCTAGAAAAATAAAGTATGGAGCACATCACTAATGATAGGAATATTTAAAGTTGAAACTTTCATGACATTTGGGGATAACGAAAGTAAAATTATACTCTTGTAGTTTCCTGGGCTATCTTGAGGTCAGACATCCAGTTTTTGACTGTATACAGGTCTTGGGATCTTGCTTCTTGCCTTAGGGAAACATCAGTGTCAATCCTGCAAGGGTTCTGGACTCCACTCCTCCCTCCCCTTCCCCTGCTTCCTTCTTACGTCCACTTAACTCTGTAGTTTGAAGTTATCTCTCTGTTTAGTACTCCTGGCGATGCTCTTGTCTTTTCTGTGTTGCACTTTATTGAGAATTTTCCCTTGCTTATTGGGTTTGGAAGGGGTTGAAAGTGAGGTACACTTCTCCTTTGCAGCTCTTTATGTTCCCAGATAAAGTGCTGGCCAGGTGGAGTGCCAAGAGTGGAGGCCTTGAAAAACAAAAGTTTGAAGAGGCTCTCCACAGATAAAAATACAAAGAAAGAATGCAGAAAAGTGGACACCGATGGTTATTTTATCAGTCATCAACTCCGTGCCCTTCACCACCAAATTCACCATTCAGTGTAGGTTCCAATGACCCACCGGTTCCCATTTTTCTCCTATAAAATGAGCCTCCGGCAGAGGGCGCGGTGGGAGTGCTGTGGATGGCCGGAGTCCTCCTGCAGTGTCGGCTTGTTGAAAAGAAACCGGGAAGACATCCAGGATCGCTTTGCTTCAACTGTAGATTTGGAAAAACCGCATCATCTTAAAACAGCTTTCTGATGAAAGTGGGAAACCAGTGGCCCTGCTCTCCAGTGTTATAAGCTAGATTCCCTCTACAAATTCTTTTCTAATACAACAGGTTTTCCCACTGCTGCTATTCCCTCTGCAGACCCACCCCTCACCTGAAGGACTCTCACTCTAGGTATTGGGCCAAGTAATGGTGTTGATAACTCCTCCCCCACACTATCTCATCCCACCCTCCTCAGGCAGCTGTGTCTAAAGACTGGGACGTGCTGACCCAGTTTAGCATCTCACTATTATCCTGGAGAAACCAAGAGTTTTCCACTATCCATTCTCCAACAGTTCCTGAAGGCCAGACTTAGAGAAAGCAGTCTGCTTCCAAATTTGTCTTTGCTAAGGGGCTCTCTTTCAGGCCTAGACTATCACACAGAGCTTTTGTAGATGTTTTAATTATTTTATTATAGTTTAATACTCGATTATATCAAAATTTCATAGTACCCACTGTATGGGTTCCATCTCACCTTTCCCTCAGACTAACATACTCATTAGGTAGTGCAAACTAAAATTAGAAGGAGATACATTTGAATGCCCACTGTGTCTGTGTGGGTATACATAGATGCATACTAGATATGTAGTACCAAATGTGGTGAGCATGTAGCACAACTGGAATATGCACGCATTGACTGTGAAAGTATAAAATATTAGTCTTTCAGTTTCTCATGGAATTTAAATATATATCTATTCTATGACTCATCAAGCCTACTCTGAAAGAAACCAAAACATATGCACAGTAAGGAATGCATAGGGATGTTCCTGGAACTTTCAGGTGTGAACAAATCATCTTATCAACATGAACATGGGCAAACAGACACTATCATATTCACTGATGGGGTACTAATCCTCATAACAGAGAAAACCCCCAAAACTATTCACTTAACAAAATAGTGAATTCCAAAAACACACTGAGGGAAAGAAGGCTTAAACACAATGTTTTTATTATTTAACTGTCTGTATTCCTTTAGAGAGAAGGTAAACAAAATGTTGGTGGAGAAAATTCAAACAAGTGAATGTCTGAAAAAGGTGGAAGGATGAAGAGGAAGGAGACATAGACGAGGACTGCCTTGGAGTGCTGCTAATGTTATGCTTCATAGCATCTAACATCGAAACACTGAGAGAAATGGCTTAAATTACATAGATTTTGTGTTTGTCTTGATTAGTTAAATGGTGCTCTCTATATATGTGACTTTGGTGGAAGATGCATTTCACCGAAAATTATAAACAAAATAGTGTACATACATACACACTATTTTAGTGGATGTGCACACATGTACACACACACACACACACACACACTCTAACACACACTCTCTAACACACACTCTAACACATAATACTCTAACACACACTCTCTCTAACACACACACTCTAACATACACTCTGTAACACACTCTCTCTAACACACACATACTATTTTTAGTGCACATATGTGCTAAAATATGTTAGTGAGAAGTACACTACACTGGTAGCAAATCTGGAATACAGTACATATAAACTGATTCATATATAGAGGGAGGGACATGGGAGAGCCATATGATGAACAGAGCATGAGGAATCTTTGAGAGGTATACACTAACTTATTTAATTTTACTATCTTTTTGAGATTTTCATAAAAGTAATTGGAAAAAAATAGGAGTGGTGATCAAAATCAGTGTCTTCTTGTTATTAATACTCTGGATCTTTTCTGGTTTGCTAAAATATTGAGGTTCAGGACTTTAGTGGTTTGGGGACCACTTGGTATTCATGAGCTTCATGTATGGCTCAGGTATTTTTCTAGTGCTGAGGTTCTGGGAATTCTGACTTGTCTGAATTTCTCTTTTCTTGGAATTTTTCAAGGTCTGTGTGATGGCCTAGAGAGTATGTGTTCAGGGCTTGTATATGTCTCTGTGGCTATAAATTTATATTCTTGAAAAGGACCATAAACAATGTCACTTAGTACTAACATGCAGATGTTTTATCTATTGGCTTATCCTCTCATCCATGTGCATCTTGATTAAGTTCATTAAAGTATTTATTTGTATTTGCCATCCAATGAATGAGAAAATTAAGTGATGGTAGTGTCTGTTATTTAAATACTAAGCAGTATTTGAAGCATCCAAGTAAGGCCAGGGCCCTCAACAAATAATACTCACTTCATTAAAAGTTATTAGAAATAAGATAGCATATTAGTAGTTTGACAAAACTATTCAAATTTTAGTGAAAAAATGTAGATTGTAGGGTTTTCTGAACAGGTTTGATATTTAGGCATTGATTTCCTTTTGATAGAAAAGAAAAATTATCAATGGCTACTTCAGTCCCCTGGACATAAAGTCCCCCTACACTCCCCTCAATTATGCCAATAGAGGGTCATGACAAGAAAAAACCAATTCAGTAATACCAACAAGCCAAGGGAGACTAGAGATGTGAAGAGATTCTATGTTGTGAAAACCATTGAGGAAAGAAAAATATTGGAAAATTTATAACTATGAAATAATTTATTCACTTAAAATACGTTTATTTTTCAAATTTGCAAGGAAATGCTTAAAATAAGTAAGAAATGGGAAATATGATATTTTTAACATAAATGTGAATCTCTGCATCAATATCCCAAATAACAGGAATATTTTGTAGCATCCATGTGAACTAGTCAGGGTCACTCATCAGATTAAAAAAATCTATGTATCAACGGGTTCCAATTAAATATGCTATGTATTTATTTAAAAACCAACATGTAGTTGTTAACGCAATTTTAACTTGAAGACTCAACAAGATATCTAAAGTACAGATCAGAAAAATAATTCTACTTGGACTCGGTATGTTGTTAGTGCAGGCAACAAGAATTCAGGTCAAGTTTAGCTGTCTCTGGGAAAGAATCCTAGAAGCAATCAATCCTTTACTGAGATTGGCAGACATTGTAGGTGAGATTAGGGAGGCTGACTCTAAGGCAGCAGGAAATGGCTAGCAGAGAAGTCAACCATAGAAAATGTCCAGACATACAGAAGTGATGAAAATATGTTGAGATTACAGGGAAAGAGGGATCCCAAAATAGATAATAGAGGTACTGGGGGAAATTAAAAACTTCAACATTTTTAAGTACAAGAAATTAAGAAATAGTCTGGTTTCTAGAAACACAAAGGTCCTCTCTCTCTCTCTCTCTCTCTCTCTCTCTCTCTCTCTCTCTTTCTCTCTCTCTCTCTCCTTAACATCAACAATATAAAACTTAATCAAGACCAAAAGCATACTACCTTCAAGACATTAGAGATTTTACTTCTCAGGTTCCATTATAGAAAAGTAGATAATATTAGTAGAAAATATGAACATCCCATCGCATTTATAAGATTTATCTCTAGTATCAAATTGACAAAAATTCTAGATAACATAATGGATATATATGTATACATAAACACACACACACATATATATACACACGTATATATATACACACACACATATATATTCTCTGTCTTGGACATAAAATTTAGATGACCACGGATGAAAAGATATTTAACATGTGGATCATTGTATTCTACTTATTACTAGGGTTCATACACTTTTACTAACTGTGTTATTTCTCAATCCGCCAAACATGTAGCATAGATACTTATTTTATCTTGTTAGGTATCATTTAATTGAATGTATGGCAATTCCAAGTTATTCTTCAAAATATGTATCTTCACTTATATGAATGTATATGTAAATACACCATGGAAACTATTATAAAGTTTTGCTAGATAAATCTTTATTAGTTGTTTCAAATTATTTTCCATCATTGTGAAAATTCTGTAGTGAAATTTTATCATCATTTTAACTTTAATTTTTCATTAAAAATATGAGTCAGGGTTGTGGGTTTGGGGGAAAAGAGGGAACAAATGTGAGTGCACAGGAAATATTTGCTCCCAAATCTTCTCCTGTAATCTTTTATGTGGGGCAGTGAAGTTGTCACTTTTTCTCCTCACAGTTTCCTTACACATGTATGACAATGGAAAGCAGATGGCATCTATCACCCATTAATGGCTACACATCAGGTCACCCACTTTTAAGGAATCAATTATAAGACAGGGAACACTGTTAAGCAGAGTTTTCTTTTCAGGCTCTCGCCTGAACTGTGACATGTTTGCTGGTTAACAGGCTATAATGAAGGCGATTTAGCCCGCGCTGCTTCAGGAAATAGGTTTGGCACTCCATAAATCCCGGGTCTCCCTTGTTTCCACTGTTCACACAGGTACCCTTAATTCTACTCATCTACTTTGAGTCTAATTAATTTACCGAGGAGTATGCATTACTCACCCAACCATGGTGTGGACTTGATTCAACTCTAACTCTTGTAAGCTAATTGCGCTGTGCTGGATTCAGAGCAGATAATGATGTGCAGTGACAGGTTTAACGAATTTTCTATTACCACATTCAATTACTTTTGGTGCATCCTACTTATCAGGCAGGCAAACATTAATTCATTTAAGGTTTTGACAAAGGATATGGGCTGAGATGATTCATTAGGAAGATGCCCAGAACAGGTCTTGCCCTCTAGATATTATGAAACAACTCCCCTTGTTTTGTATCCCAGGTTGATCCTAACTGTGTTGTAGAAAATGTGCTGATTGTCTGCCTCATGTTCCTGTCTGGGAATCGATGATTCAGTCCATTAAGATTGCATTCTTGTATGTATCTGCAAATTTATGTTTCTGGTTTATAAGTTAATTAAGCACATATATGTAGTTATTGTCAAATGACAATAGTCAAATGCTATTTATTTTCTGAATTATTATAAAATAATGATTCATTTCTTTTTTCCCTCAATTTTTATTTTTCTATTCAAAAATTGATACTTCCTTCCCTTCTCCCATTCCCCTCCTGCTCCCCCACTAACCCTCCTCCCTCCCATTCCATCCTTAAGAGAGGGCAGGGTACCCTGCCCTGTGGGAAGTCCAAGATCCTCCCCCTTCCATCCCTGCCTAGGATGGTGTGCATCCAAGCAAACTAGGGTCCGAAAAAGCCAATACATGCAGAAGAGACAGGTCCCAGTGCCATTATTGATGGCTTCTCAGTCCGTCCCCATTGGCAGCCACAGTCAGAGAGTCCAGTTTGATCATATGCTCATTCAGTCCTGGTCCAGCTGGATTTGGTGAGCTCCCATTACATCAGGCACACTGTCTCACTGGGTGGACCAACCCCTGGTGGTCCTGCTCATCTTCTCCCTCCTTCTGCTCTTCAACTGGACCTTGGGAGCTCAGTCCATTGCTCCGATGTGGATATGGGTCTCTGTCTCTATCTCCATCCATCGGACGAAATTTCTATGATGATATTCAAGATATTTATCAGTGTGACTATGGGACAAGGCCAGTTCAGGCACCCTTTCCTCTACTGCTCACGATCCTAGCTGAGGACATCCCCGTGGACACCAGGGATCTCCTCTAGAGCCATGTCTCTTGCCAACTCTAAAATGGCACCCTTAATGTAGATATCTTCTTCCCTGCTCCAATAACTGCCCTTCCTCCATCTCCACCATCCCACTCCCCCAAGCCCTCCCTTGTCCTTCCCTTCTTCCTTCTCCTTCCTCCTCTCCCCTTTCCCCAACGCAACCCCACCCCCATGCTCCCAACTTTTGCCTGGCTATCTTGTTTGCTTCCAGTTTCCAAGAGGATCTATATATGTTTTTCTTTGGGTTCACCTTGCTCTTTGGCTTCTTTAGGTTTGTGAACTACAGGCTTAATGTTCTTTGTTTATGGCTAGAGTCCACTAATGAGTGAATATTCATCTTTTTGGGACTGAGTTATCTCACTAAGGATAGTATTTTCTATTTCCATCCATTTGCATGCAAAATTCAAGATGTCATTGTGTTTTACTGCTGAGTAGTACTCTAATGTGTATATGTTCCACACTTTCTTTATCCATTCTTCCATTGAGGGGCACCTAGGTTGTTTCCAGGTTCTGGCTATTACAAATAATGCTGCTATGAACATAGTTGTACAAATGCTTTTGTAGTATGCTTGGGGATCTCTTGGGTATATTCACAAGAGTGCTATTGCTGGGTCCTGAGGTAGGTTGATTCCTGATTTCCTGAGAAACCGCCACACTGATTTTCAAAGTGGTTGCACAAGTTTGCATTCCCACCAGCAATGGATGAGTGTTCCCCTTACTCCATATCCACTCCAGCATAGGCTATCATTGGTGTTTTTGATTTTAGCCATTCTGACAGGTGTAAGATGGTATCTCAAAGTTGTTTTGATTTGCATTTCCCTGATTGCTAAGGAAGTTGAACATGACCTTAAGTATCTTTCGGCCATTGAACTTCTTCCATTGAGAATTCTCTGTTCAGATCATTACCCCATTTTTTAATTGGGCTATTTAGGATTTTAATGTCTAGATTCTTGAGTTCTTTATGTATTTTGGAGATCAGACCTTTGTCTGATGTGGGGTTGGTGAAGATCTTCTCCCATTCAGTAGGTTGCCTTTTTGTCTTAATGACTGTGTCCTTTGCTTTCAGAAGCTTCTTAGTTTCAGGAGGTCCCATTTATTCATTGTTGCTCTTATTGTCTGTGCCACTGGAGTTATATGTAAAAAGTGGTCTCCTGTGCCCATGTATTATAGGGTACTTCCCACTTTCTCTTCTATCAGGTTCAGTGTGCTTGGATTTATATTGAGGTCTTTAATCCATTTGGACTTGATTTTTGTGCATGGTGATAGATAAGGATCTATTTTCATTCTCCTACAGGTTGACATCCAGTTATGCCAGCACCATTTGTTAAAGATGCTTTCTTTCTGATCGTACTGCCTCTGCCTCCTTCAGCAAATCATGCCAGCATGCGCCACCACAACCAAATCCCCTTGATCTCCCTATGTTGTCTTATTGCTATTGCTAGAACTTCAAGCACTATATTGAAGAGATATGGAGAGAGTGGACAGCCTTGTCTTGTTCCTGATTTTAGTGGAATCGCTTTGAGTTTCTCTCCATTTAATTTGATGTTCACTGTCGGCTTGCTGTATATTGCTTTTATTATATTTAGATATGGTCCTTGTATCCCTAATCTCTCCAAGACCTTTATCATAAAGGGGTGTTGAATTTTGTCAAATGCTTTTACAGCATCTAATGAAATGATCATATGGTTTTTTTCTTTCAGTTTATTTATGTGATGGATTACATTGATAGGCTTTCGTATGTTGAACCAGCCCTGCATCTCTGGGATGAAGACTACTTGATCATAATGGATAATTTTTTTATGTGTTCTTGGATTCGGTTTGTCAGTATTTTATTGAGAATTTTTGCATCGATGTTCATGAGTGAGATTGGTCTGTAATTCTCTTTCTTGGTGGCATATTTGTGTGGTTTTGGTATCAGGGTAACTGTAGCTTCATAAAAAGAGTTTGGCAATGAGCTTTCTGTTTCTATTATGTGAAAAATATTAAG
>PVIU01025130.1:0-24281 GCA_004026605.1 Ondatra zibethicus
GAAAAGATCCCTGGGTTCTGGGGTCAGTCACCAGTGGGAGACAGACAAACAGACAGAGAAGAAAGGGAGGGAGAGAGAAGAAAGGGAAGAAGAGAGAAGAAAGTGAGGGAGGGAGATTGAAAACTGAGAAACATACTAAGGCACAGGGCATTGCTAGTAACAAAAGAAAGCTGACCCATTTGTTAATTGACAGTGCTGACAGGCACTGATACCTACCAACACACCATCTGAAGCAACTGATGTCTCTGAAGGCAGCCTCTGAGGACTGGCCTGTCTGCTCTCTGCAGCTGAGAACATGTCTAATTTACACAATCTGGCAATTGGGTCAATCATGATTGCTTCAGAAAACTTAAAAAAAAAAACATTAATAATTGTATGTACTGAGACTTCGAGGGCAACATAAAAGTGAGAAAAACAACCCAAGAATAGTTGTAAAGCATCCTGTGTTTGCAGAACACTTTCCTCACTGCCCATGGACTTAGGACAGAGACGAAAGTGATGACGGAGGAGCGATTCCAAAGGATCTCACAGAGGCCAAGGGTCTAGCCTAACAAGGGACCGATGAGGGCGGAGGTCAAATGACAAACTCACAGACACACACCCAAGACCTGAGGCTGGGACAGAGGAAGGAAAGCAGATGTCTGACAAGCTTAGAAGAGAAACATACAACTATCTGGATCCCATTTTACAAGCAATAAAAGGCTGTGAAATGAGACAATTTTGTTAAATTTAATAATATCCTGCTTTACTCTTAGATTTCTAGGGAGTTGCGGTAAGGGCAACGCGATTTCATTTTCTCGTTCAAATCTTGACCTCTGCTTTTGTATTTCACTGTGTAAGTTCTTAATCCAAATATGCTTCAGATACTAAAACACGAGCTGATCGTTTGAGACTCATGGAAAATGGTCAAAATGAGGCTGAGAAGACAGTTACTCGTCTATTAATAATAGATCTGAGAAGCACTAATGTCCGCCTGTAACTGCTTGTTTTGTGCTACACTGAGTAAGAGAAACAGGAATGTAAACAATGGAGCAAGAACAAGCTTCATTATTTTTACCATTGGGATCTTTTTCCCACTTTAGTATGGAGATTTTCATTTCAAATGAGCAGGAATTAGGAGGAGTCAATAAATTCAACGCAAAGTATCCGAGCTTTCATCACCAGGCCACTGAAGACAGCGGTGACTCATAGCTCTGCACCATAGTCATGATTCTGTCTGAGACAGAACCAAGGTTGGGGCTCTCCAGAGCCTTCCAAGGACCATGAAAGCAAAGGTCAGCAGGCCTGCCCACACAAGTCTCCGTGTATGCTGGCATCGTCCATGTTTGAAAACACCTGGTGAAGGTCACGGGGTAACACAGCTGGGCCTCGCCTCCTGGAAGACTGCTCTACACAGAATATCAGACCGGCTTGCTAGTCTGCTCAGTCATCGTGGAAAACAGCTCCTGCTTCTCAGTAACTATGAGGACCCGTTTTTATCACATTCCACACCTTGACTCTTCAGCCTTCTGCAGCAATCAGAAGGCAATATTCTAAGGATTTTAGCTTCTTTTTTCCTGGATCACATTTTTTTTTTCTTTCCATGTATTCACATAATCATCAGCTCTTCTTCCTTTCTGCTGCTCATATATGATACTGTACATAATAGGACAATATTTCAACATAGACTACCAGCCCAGAATGTAAACACTCAGAAAAGTTGTAAATACATAATTGAGTTTATAAGAAATGAGTAAGCAAAAATGACCACTAAATTAGGAAGTGTGTGCCTTATAGTTAGTGCCTTTCTGTGGATTTATGGTTTGAGTGTGAAATGCATCTTCTAAACTAATGTATTGAGGAAGTGTTCCCAAAGCCACGTTCAGAGTGAAGATTAGATCATTATGGCTGTGACCTGGTTTGCAGACAGAATCATGGCCCTGTGGTGCTACTGAGAGGTGAACACCAAGGGATGAGGCCATGTTGCAAGCACCTGCTTCAGAGGCTGCCCGTGTCCAAACCTTTTCTCTGCTTTCTGGCTACCCCACAATGCTCTTCTGTGATGTTCTGTGTCATTATTGGCCCCAGAATAAAGCCCAGTGATGGTGGAACGGCAGTCCTGAGACTGTGGGCGCAACCAAATCCTTCCTCTTCTAAGTTATTTTAACCGGGTAAAATATCGATTACCAAAAGTGACTGACTGGCACAACATGTCCATCTTACAGCTGCTTCTGAGGGATCTAGGCCTGATCATTTCATTGGAACAGCGAATATCAAACGTTGGTATGCTGAGGAGAACGTGACAATACCCAGTGTGCAACATTAGACATTTGGAGTTGTAAAAGAGGCAAAGACTGATAGGGTCTGAGTCCAGAAACCTCACATTAACACGCCGAGGGTCCATACCAAGTCCTATCTCCTACCCACCTGTACAACAAAACCATAAAGTGTTTAAGTAGAGAAGCATTTGAGAAAGTTAGCTGCATCTTCCGACTGTAGAAGTTTCACCCAAAACATCCCTTCCAATGATACTCTGGTCATGTATGAACACAGCATGGACTTATTGTGTTACAGGGAAGCCCATTCAACCATTTTTAAAATTTATTTATGTTTTTAGTTTATGTGTGTTTTAGCTACATGTGTATCATACCATGTGTGTGCCCGGTCTCTACTGAGACCAGAAGAGGGAGCTAGATCCTCTGAAACTCGCTGGGCAGTTTTTGGCCTCCATGTGGGTGCTGAGAAGTGAACCTACATACTTTGCAAGAGCAGCAAGTGTTTTTAACCACTAAGCCATCTCTTCAGGCCATAAAACACTCTTTTTTAAAAAAACTTTCTATTATTGCTTATACATTTATTCAGCATGTGATATTCTTTTTAATTTTTTTGAAAAAAGAAAACAAGCTATATTTTTTCATTTTACATACCAATCCCAGTTCCCACCCCCTCCTCTCCTCCCATTCCCTCCACTTACCCCCCCACCCTACCCCCATCCACTTCGCAGAGAGGGTAAACACATTGCTTTGGGGAAGGTCTAAGGCCCTCCCTTCTATATCTAGGCTGAGCAAGGTATCCATCCAAAGAGAATAGGACCCAAAAAGCCAGGACAAGCAGTAGGGATAAGTTCTGGTGCCTCTGCAACACTTTAAAAATATCAAAATTTTACATAATTTTTTATCTTTAAAACTTTTCACACAATACATTTTATCATATTTTTCCCCTCCTCCAACTCTTCCTAGGCAGGCCCTCGACACCTCCCTACCTATCCAACTTCATGTCCATCTCCCAACTCAAAAAAAAAAAACTTTTAAAGATTTGATTTTACTAAATGTTTCTCTGTGTCTTCAATTTGTTGAATATTCTTCATTTATCTATCCAGCATCTACAGAACCACTCCATATTTCCATAATCATAAAACACATCCACCCTTTATCCATCTGGAGAGAAACCCACAGTTAAAACACAAATGCAACACTGCTTGCTCTCCCTTTGTTCCTGTCCCTTGGTCCTCCGCAGTCTCAAAGATGCTCACCTGAATCACACCTCCCAAGAAGGAAGCTGCTCACCTGAATCACGCCTCCCAAGAAGGAAACTGCCGCTGCCACCCCAATTCTCTGTAGCTCAAAGTCGGATAAGCCCAGCACGCTTGAGTTGCTCTGTGTGGTGAGATTCCGGCTGCTCTGGGGGACCAGCCTTTCCACAGCATTGGCTGATATCAAGGATGTCAAGGCAAAGGTGCCTGAAAATGAGATGATTTAGAAAACGTCCATGTAAACATTCAAGTTATTCAATTGTTTCATGAATATTGAAAAGTCAACAAGAGCTATTAGAAATAACTCTACTCCAGTGCACCCCATTTCTCTGCCTTTTCCTTTCACCGCACTTCATGAAAGAAACAGTGCATCTGACTTGCTGCGATGTCCACCGAGAGCCATCATGTCCTGAGTCACACGCTTTCCTAACTCTCTGAATAGAAAATATCTAAGATGCAGGATTGTGGCCTGGATTTACATCCCACCCTTCAATATATATATATATTGAATATATATATATGCCACCTTAAATACATCACTCTGGGTCTAACTCGCCTTACCCAATAAATGACATTTGTACCCAGAGTTTAGGGTTTGAAGAGAACAAGAGGAGGAAACCTTGAAGACCTTGATGGATAACCACACACCTGCTGTCTAAGATGTAAGGTCCTCTGATCTACCAAAACAAGCTCTCATCTTCTAAGATGGGCCTCAAATTCCATAGTCACAGCTAGGGAATCCAGTTCTTTCTCACCATGCTATGTGCTTTCTACCTTCAATGATTTCATAATTGAGTACACTTTTTCTTTTCATGAACAAAATGACAGGGCCCATAAATTAATCATGAAAATTCAAATTGCTAAATAAACTAGCACATTCAACATCTTTATACTTTGGCTTCAGAAAGTCATTGTTTTTCAAAGATATATGAACTCAGAGCAACTGCACTTTCTTCCACTGAGCCTGCACAAGAACGAGCCCCCCACATATGGTTGGGGTGCTCAAGAGGTTTTGATGCCCTCCTATTTTGCTAGTGAACACTGATGAACTATGGGAGTTGGGGAGTCAGTGCCATCATTTGAACAACCATTGGTGAATGCCCTATGCTCCAATGGAGAATTCCAAGCTCACACTGATGGTTCCAATTATACATATTGCATCTTAAAGCAAAAACATAAATATGGAAAAAAAGATTTGCAAAGAGTGTTGATAGGGAAGAAAAGGAGAGAATGAAAGATGGAAGGGCGAGGAGTAATCACATTGTTTACATGGATGAAAGCGTCAAGGAACAAATTTAATTTTTAAAATGATTCATATAATGTCTTATTGTCTTTAGTAATTTGGTATCACATTCCAAACACCTCACTGCGAGGCTAAAATTCATGATAAGGTGCATGTCTTTCACAAAAGTACGTTGGACTCTTAATAAAGTTTCAGGAAACATAAATCTCCCACCTACACTAAAATATGATCAAATAAAAGAGAAATATTATTTGTATATTAAATATTGTGGGCATGTTTAAAGATTCAATGACCCGTATAGTTAAGATCACAGGAAGGTACCAAAAGTCATTTTCTGGTTCCCCTGTCATTTACATCAGGAAGTAAAGCATCACCTGTTTGTTGCCAGCGCTGATGACTGCTATTAACTAACTTTCAACCAATAGCAAGGGCTGGCAGGATCTGAGAAGTACAAATTTAAAAATAGGATGCCACCCATATTTACTGTACAGTAGAATGCCTGTGAAGGTTGTAAAATGTGTATTTTGACATATCTGTAGCTGTTAATAACATACCAAATAACTTTTAGTTATGGAGTCTAAATAAATGATAATTTTGAAACTATGCAACTAGTAGAATATCTACAGCAATTACCTATGAAATGCAATGGTTTATGTAATTATACTTTTCAGTATTATCAAATTATGTATTTTTTTAATTTGTTGTTTTGATACAGGAGTTCACTCTGTCATCCAGACCAACCTAGAACTCTCTATGTACCTCAAGCAGGGCTTGAATCTGTGGCATTTCTTAGAATTCCCACAGAAGCCTCCCAAGTGCTGGGATTATGAAGGCTAACTACCACGCATGACATTGACTACTAGACTAATTATGGTCTATTGGGAAATTCTGTTTTGCCTTTTTCTTTTATCTTGTATCAAACAGAAGAAATGTCTGTGGAGTCAGTTCTAAAACCCTCTGCTCTTTCTTGCTACAGACATACTGAAATGCTCTGTGACAAAGTCAGAAGGCAGAACAACTAAAGAGCAATAAACCATCTGCAGTGCCAGCATCCCAGAGGCCAAGTTAGGAGGATCATTAGTGAAACCCTGCTTTAAATAATAAGTAAATACTGAAGAAAATTATTAATTCATTCTGTGGTTTTCTCCTTTTTATCTATCTGGAAGAAAACTCTAATTCAATGAGTATTCTAAAACATTTTGTTGTCTAGAAGGAAAAAAAGAGAGTTTGGGTTCCAGACTTGACCGATCTGAGGTGTAAGCTGTATGTCTGTGACCTTAATCTGTGTTGTCATAAGAAACTTTCTGAGTTTTTTCCTAGTTCACCTGAAATGTATATATAATACAAATTAATGTTCACCTAAAAGGTTGCCTTAAGACAAGAACATGTAAATCTCTTGAAGTATACATATTTCTCTGAGCTATATACATATATACAAACAGACGTATGTGCATGTGTACACATGCACACATATGTACTAAATATATATATTGTATATAGTTGCATGCCTCATAAAAGTAGAATTACATTTTGAGAATTCACTGTGGCCAGTTTCACTGCTGTGGGTGCATCATAACGCACTACCCAGATGACTCCACCATGATACCAAATGTGAGATAATATGATGAACAGTTTTATGTGATATGCCATTTTGGCTGAAATATGACATTACGTAAAGACGTGTGCATGTGTGCAAGCACATGTGTGTAAAACTTTTGTGAAAATTCCAGTTCTAATCCAGCATGTCTGAAGTGGAAACCCGTATTTCTGCTTCCCTAACTAGCCCCCTCAGGATATTGTTTCACAGAGGACTTGTCAGGTGGCAAGTCTGTAGTGACCGCCAACTTTTGCTCTCTCACTCATAGAAAAGTTTAGTGATATAAAAACCAAATTTATACAATTGCAAATCATTTTATGAAAAAAAATATATATTTCAGTGTGATAATAAAAAATATGGCCTCCCAAGAATTCTATCCTAATTTTCAGAATCCAGAAAGATGTATGCTCCATGGCAAGAAATAATAAATGCAGCAGGTAAAATTAAGTTCACTACTTGGCTGATCTTAAAAATACAGTTATCCGGGACTGTCTGGAGACAGCCAGCAAAATCACAACTTCTTGTAACTACAGAAGACAGAAGCAAGAGAGCAGAGCTGGGGAGATCTGAAGATGCCACCATGGAAAGGCCAGGGGTTCCAGGAATGCAGGACCCTTCTAGAAGACAGAGAAGTCAGGGAAATGAGCTGAAGCCGGCGAAAAGAGGCTCAGCCTCACTGACTGCTCATTTTGGGTCTGGAAGACCTATTCAGAGTACAGACCTCCAGAACTGTGGAGTTCCTTTGTTCCAAGCCACTAATCTCATGATAATCTGTGACAGTAGGGAAGTAATACAACCAATAACAACTGGCCACAGAAGACAGGTTGCAAGTGTTGCGCCTCAGAGGCTGAGACCTCACACAAAATGAATAGCAATGTTGCAAATATTTTCGCTGAACGACATTTTGTTTTTATCTGAATACTTAAGATTAAGGTTTCTTTTTATAATAGGAAAACCCAATAAATGCTGCATTAATATAGGCAAGTGTTAAGTTAAACACAATATACTAATCGTGGAGCTCTTGCTATCATAAGAAATAGGGGGGGTCATCTTATTATTTAAAAAGTAACAAAGTTGCACAACTGTGTTCAGGGTCATGCAGGTGATAACAAATGCATGTGCTTAGGTTCAGCTCACACAAAAATGTAGCCCATTCTGTCATCAGAATAATCAGGACCGGCCACCCTCTGTATTCATTCTTGTGTTTTTCAGAAATGCAGACTGAGGTAGGATAAGATACACCAATTAAGTCAGGCGGTGGTGGTGCAGGTCTTTAATCTCAGCACTCAGAAGGCAGAGGCAGGTGGATCTCTGAGTTCAAGACCAGCCTGTTCTACAGAGTGAGTTTCAAGACAGCCAGGAACACACCGAGAGAAACCCTATTTAAAAAAAAAATACAAGAACCAAAGAAATTCACCCAAAGGGGCTGGAGAGATGGCTCAGCGGTTAAGAGCACTGACTGCTCTTCCAGAGGACCCCGGTTCAATTCCCAGCACCCACATGGAAGCTCACAACTGTGTGAAGATCCAATTCCAGGGGATCTGACACCTTAACACCAATGCACATAAAATAAAGTTAAATAAACCATAAAAAATGTTTTAAAAAAAATACTCCCAAAATATTTTTCAATATTTGAGCAACTTTGTTTTCTTACAAATTTTTACATTCTCTTATTCCATTGTAAATTCAGCAATACTTCTATTTTCAGTTTCTTTTATAACACAGGAATATGGCAATAAATCGTAGTGTGTATCTGATAAACAAACATACCTCACATATATCAGTAGAGTAGAAGGGCTTTGAACAGGTAATTAGGAGTTTATAATCACCTTGAGTCCCTTTTGTTAGTTATATGAGAACATATAACTAAACATAGACAGTAATTATTACCTGTAGCAACATGGCGTCCCATTCCAAATATGGCATAAATGATGGCTGGAAACAGAGATCCATATAAACCAAACACTGGGTGCACAGACGAAAGAATAGCGAAGGAGAGCCCTGTGAAGAAGTCCAGAGTAGTCAGAACCACCTCGTGTCCCCAGGATACAGCACACAATAAAACAGGGACTGATGAGACTTAAGTCAAAATGAGTATTTTAATTTTTCTACTCATCATCAAAATGG
This sequence comes from Ondatra zibethicus, assembly GCA_004026605.1. Classification (NCBI taxonomy): domain Eukaryota; kingdom Metazoa; phylum Chordata; class Mammalia; order Rodentia; family Cricetidae; genus Ondatra; species Ondatra zibethicus. The sequence continues at coordinate 8,479 of PVIU01025130.1, forward strand.
GTACTAGCATTATTATCCTAATCAAGGGGAAATTGCTCATCCATTCGTGTGCATATTTCAGTTCTCAAAACCATGTGGTTTTGCGCTGCTTTTTCTCTTGACTGCAGAGAGGGAAACGGCGATTTGGAGAACCTTCTCAGTGAAAATTTCCATGATAATATTGAAGCCAGGCATCTCTAGGCACACTCGGATCTTAGAAGCATTTTCATATGTCATTTTATTTGTGCAATAGCGCCGGTGGAGTAGGCAGGAACCGGAGTTTTACCACTGGACATAAGAGAAGTCTGAAGTGGATAGGGTCTGAGGCACAAGCATAGCTTAAAGCTAGCAGGGGGCTGCCTGGTGGACGAGCTCTGGGTGAGTACAACAACAGGGGCCGAGAACAACGCTGTCCACTTTCCACTGACTGAACGCTAGACCGGATGCCAACTGTAGGTTCTTAGAGTGGCAAAACACTTGACTTTCTTTACATAAAGTGCATACATAAAGTATAACTCACATGACTCATCTTTATTTTTCATGGGTACAACCGTCTACACAGTTTGATGTTACATCTACATAGAAAACTTTCCCATTGCTGCTTAAGTGACCGTTGATGGTTTTAATGATATTAACACAAGTTCACTAAGATTTCCTGTCTGCAGCTGTTCTTGACATCAGATCCTACAGGGGAAGATTCTGAGAGTCCATTTGAGTTAATGTTGAGCATTAAATTGGAGAATAACGATTATGCCCTGATTAAAATATGTGGAAGTTCTACCAACGCTTCCTTTGTTAAGCTTGTTTATCGGTAATGGAATTCCTAAGTCTGGTGAAAAGAAATGAAAATTTATTACAGAAGAGCCGGCAGCAGAAAGGGCACTGGTATTTCATAGAACACAGTGGGGTCGGGTACCATCAGGCTGGTGGGAAGGACTGCATTCAGGTGCAGTTCTAGAACCCAGGTTGGCATTGGAAGGCTAACTGTCCCCACCCCATCAACCAGCCCCTCTCAGTAGCTTCCATGCAAATGACTTTGTAAGAAGAACGGTGCTTATGTCAGGCCCATGGAGGACGTGCAAACAATGACCACTCACTTTTCAGAGTATGCTTAGTCACCCACTTTCACCAGAGCCCGAGAAGCAGTGGGTGGCACAGTGTTTGCCTAGCATGGCTCTGAGTTCAATCTCTGTGGGAGTGGGGAGTGGCCAGAAAATAAAAGAATAAAATAATGTGGCCCATGTAAACCAGATCACCCTAATCTTTGAAATTAGTAGCGGTATGAAGGGGAAGGGCACAAGGCATGTTTAGCAGAAACACTTCAATACCTTCAGTGAAATCAAAGGGATGCTAGAGCCTGGGGTCCGGCTGACAGGCTCTCGATGTAAACCATTTGGGCCGTATTTTCACTACTATCTGCAGTGAGCAAATGTGAGCATCAAGCTAGAGTAGTCAGTTCCTTCTCCCACCTTCTGAATAATCACCTCTTGATTAGAAACCTAATCAGAAGAACATTCATCTCTCTCTTTAATTTAACCCAAATAAAACACATAACAAAAATAGTTGGGAGAGTTTGTTTCAGAGCTGGAAGGATGATGGTTCAGTGGCCAAGAGCACTTGCTGGAGAGTTTGTTTCAGAGCTGGAAGGATGATGGTTCAGTGGCCAAGAGCACTTGCTGGTCTTTCAGAGCATCCACGGTTCATTTCCACCGCCCATACTGGCAGCTCACAAATGCCTGTAGCTCTAGCTCCAAGGAATCCGACGCCCTCTTCTGGCCTCCGTGGGCACAACATACATATGCACACACACACACACTGAGATGCAGACAGAATTATTTTTAAAAATCTTTTTTTTTTTTTACAAAATAAGTTTCGCTGGATCTCACATTTATATGAACTTAAGAAGACAATAATCATAGAAAATATGCCTCAAAATAGTGTGAGGTTATTTGTGTCCTTGTTTTTTACTCTGCTTTGTTGTTTGTGGAAGCTCGTTGGACAAGGCAATGTCTCTGTTTCCTCATACTGAATGCTGAGATAAGAGGCATGCATGTCTGTGGCCAATTTAAGACATTTTTAAAAGATCATAAATCTATTAAGTAAATATGAAATGTCATTTTTGTTGGCATTATTCTTCTTATAGAAAATAACCTTTAAGGTTAGAAGTGATGTACACATTTCCTTTCTCATATAAGACTCTTTCACTTTAAATAAACCTTTTTCTTGTTAATGTAGCATGAGAAACAACCAGATTAAAAGAATAAACTAATTTGATTATATGATACTTTAGTACTTCAATTATGATTTTTATAAGAATTACAAAGCCCAATAGCCATCCTGCTCACATATGTACTTTTACAGAGGAGGGACAGCCAGATAAATTTTTTGTTGTTTAAATAATATAAGCTAAACTACTTTTGTCACACATTTGTATTCATAGAAGCTTAGGTGCTCCAAAAATAAGAAAGCTATCAACTAATTAGAGGTATTTTCTTTTCTTTTCTTTCTTTTTTTTTTTTGGTTTTGGTTTTTCAACACAGGGTTTCTCTGTAGCTTTGGAGCCCATCCTGGAACTCACTCTGTAGACCAGGCTAGCCTTGAACTCACAGAGATCCCCCTGCCTCTGCCTCCCAAGTCCTGAGATTAAAGGCATGTTCCACCACCGCCTGGCAATTAGAGATATTTTCAAATTAGCAACATGTTATTCTTTCTCTGCATTTACAGAAATGGTATTCTCTGCAGATAAGAGCAGAGCTGCAACTCCATAATGCTATTACTTAGGAAAATATTGTTACTAATACCTGCAGATACTCTATATTACTTAATCTTTGGCAAGAGTAAAAGTAACACAGATGAAAGTGTTAAGATATGGAAACAAAGAAATTCAAAAGGGTGATGGGAAAGAAAAGAAAGAGAAAGATGCACAGAGAGACAGACAGGTAGATAGTACACAGGTATACTTTGTGAGTGGAAGGATAAACAGATGATGATGAAGAGAGATAATAGGCAGACAGACAGACAGACAGACAGACAGACAGACAGATAGATGGATAAGTAGATAGATAGATAGATAGATAGATAGATAGATAGATAGATAGATAGATAGATAGATAGACGGACGGATAGACAGATTGATGGTAGTATTGTAAATCAGTTTTCTCTAAGATAAAAAAAATTCCAATTTGGAGAGATCATTGAGAATCAGGCTGCTCAAATGGAAGACAAAATATTCCTGTAGGGAAGCTCATTAAGAATCAGTTCAAAAATCAATAGCTCAAAAACTTCAGGAAGTCCCTGAAACTGACCAGATTCACTATGCCCTCACCCTCCAACTTATATGAGCAGTAAGGACTGCTGAGAGACACTCTCAGACCAGCCAAGCTGCCTAGAAAGGGCTCAGAGCAGCCGAGTTGTGTAAGAGAAACTCTCCAACCTGTAACGCTGCCTGCAAGTGCCGCTGTGCACTCCAGATCTCCAGCTACCATAAGATGTTGCTTGTGCTAGGATACTCCTTAGGTGAGGCTGCTATCTTTGATCATGTCTGCTCCTGTAAATTGCCCCCATCCATGTTCCTGTAAATAACTACAATGAAACTCACTGGTTAAGCAAGGTAAACTGGAGCTTGGTTTGTCATCTTTCCTTCTTTTGGAGTGAGTAGACATTTGGTGACATCTTCCCAGGAAGAGTGTCACACAACAGATAAATGGTAGGTAGATAGATGATAGATAGATAGATAGATAGATAGATAGATAGATAGATAGATAGATAGATAGATAGATAGATAGAACATAAAGACAGAGATATTCTAATTCTGGTTACCTTTAAATCTCAAAAACCATATTTGGCAACGTGAAATACATGAAATCATATAAGTTTGATGGAAATTGTTTCTAGAAGGCCTTGAAATATGCAATTCTTTTTTTTTTGTTTTGTTTATCATGACAGGGTTTCTTTCTCTGTGTAGCTTTGAAGGCTGTTTGTCCTGGAACTCACTCTGTAGACCAGGCTAGCCTTGAACTCACAGAGATCCACCTGCCTCTGCCTCCCGAGTGCTGGGATCAAAGGCGTGCGCCACCACCGCCCAGCCAAATATGCAATTCTTATCGAGGAATGTTTTGTAAGTATAGTAATGGTCCACAGAAGGGCAGAAAATACTCCAGTACTAGATTCTAGTGTTAACTCTCAGGAGGTGAGCCTTGGGAACCGGGCCAGCCTTTGGAGAAGACCTGAGGTTCAGTGGGACACTATCAGCCTGCCTTCCTCTCCACCCAGCATGCACTGCAGAGTTTCCTGACTGTCCTTGCCTGCTGGCCCGGAAGGACCTGAGAACTGGCAGATAACCCAGTCTCTGTTTCTGCTTTTACAATAACCTTTGGCTGAGGTGACCACAAAGTGACTCAGTCTCTATGGGTAAGAAGGAGAACAAGAACTCAGAAAGTGATTTCTATGTGTAGGAGCTGCACTTTGGCTTCAGTTTAAAAGCTGTTCACTTGACTCCAGCTTAAAGAAGGAAAGGTTGCCTCCAGTAACTGAGTGGCTCAGGACTGGGACAAGTATTAGGGTAACACCTGCAAAGCCAGTCTATTAGAGGCGCTTCATTGTGAGATCTGTAGATGTTCATTCAGCGACTCCCCTCACAATTGCAAGGGCAAGCACCTAGAACTCATAGGCATAACTTTGCTCCCCTCTGGTATTACAGTACATTTTATAGGTTTTTGCATTTTATTCTAATAAGAACTAACTACAACCTGCAATACAGCTAAAACAGCTCACTCCCAGTAGAATGCACTACCCCAACTGCCGATCCTTATAACAGCATGGCTAGTTATCATGATGGGTTGGCTTGTGTCCCTCATATAAGGAAGTCCTAACCTTCAACTCCTCAGAATGTTGAAGAAATATTTAGAATATGACCACTACAGACACTTACTTTAAATAAAGTTTTATTGTAATGTGGATAGGGGCTAACTCAATTCAAATGGTCTCACTTCAGTGAACATATTGTATAGAACAAGAGAAGTACACCGAAACACCAGGGGAAGGCAGAAGGAGAAACTGGGTATTCTTTCTTTTTGCCAAAAAAATTAATAAAGACTGTGGCAAAATACCAGCAGTAAAAAGAGAAGCATGGTATCTATTCTTCTTCATGCTCTCAGAAGGATTTAATCCTACTGACACCTACGACTGGGACTTGTAGACTTCAAAGCTGTAAGACAGTGATTTCATGATGTTTTACCGCCCATTTTGTGACACTTTACCATGGCACCCTCTGGAAGATATACAGTATCACTGGAGGAGGACAAAGCTGAAGGCCGTTAATAGTAGGACCTCAACCTCACATTCTGAGCAAGGTCAAAATATTGCTCTTGATAGACAGCAAATATCAAAACCTTCAGGTTTCTAATTCATGAGTCTTTGTAAGTTCGTTTAAAGTTTGTGTTTTGAGTAGGTGTGGAGAGGTTACTGTGCTAAATGTAAAAAGCAGTCCTTGGAATGCGTGTGTGACCTGTGCTTAGAAAGAAAACCTCATTCCGTCTTAACACATGATGCCGCAATTAGGACTGTGCACTCAGGACTCAGCATGGGGAACTTAAAGAAATGTAAGCCAAAGTGGAACCGCAGTGTAGGTAACAGTAGCCGGTATGTGAAAGCATTGAGGATGTGATTTTCTACCTAAGTATCGTGTGACTGTCTTTCGTTAAACATCTTTCCAGTTTCTAGGACCTAAGAAAGGAAATGGCAGCAGCTCATCAGGAATGTTGAATGATCAGGTCATAGGAGACCCTGGTGGCTCCTGGTCTCCTGCTCACCTTCACTGAATCTGCCCTGAATCTCTGCTACAACATTAATGTGTGTGTGATTAGAAATATGTAGCCAGGCAATCTAAGAGGTTTGAGATTTTCTTTTGTTTTGGTTTGGTATTTTTGAGACAGTGTTTCACTGTGTTTCAGCACTGGCTGTCCTAGAACTCACTCTGTAGACCAGGCTGACCTCGAATTTACTGACATCTGCCTGTCTCTGCCTCCCGTGTGCTGGGATTAAAGGCGTGCACCACCACACCCGACTGAGATTTTTATTTTAAAATCAAAGTTGTTAACTTTAACTTAACAACTTTATCACTTGATAAATTATAACACTAGTCAAATAATATCTTTTCGGAAAGATAACTTATATAAGTAAAAGCTAGCCAGTGGTCAAAGCTTACTTGCTTCTTATAAAAACCTGGCATATGGGAAGTGGCCGACTGACTTAATCAGCATCAGAAGTATTTTGAACTAATTCAGAACTCATCCTGAAGCCAGGTCAGCACCGGAAGGCTAAATTTCCCGCACCAGCCAGCACCACTTAGCGCTTTCTGCAAAAACAACTTTTAAAAAAGTATTTCAATGAGTTTATGATGGGTGAATAAATAGATATAGATAGATAATAGACAGATAGATAGACAGTTGATATTCTCATTCCAAGGAATAAGGGCTAAATTCTTTCTGTGAGTTTGGAATCTGGAGAAAATACTGCAATGGGACCCAAAAGAAAGAACATAAAGGCTCCATCCTCTTCTCCATATCACACTCCAGGTGCCTGCTCAGTGAGGCTGGAAGGACACTGAAGGGCGGGGAAGGGTTTGCCTTCAGAATTAGGAAGCAGGGAAACCATCTCTTGAAGTAGAAGGTGCTGTGCAAGTTGGTTTTCCCTCTGCCTCTCCCCTCTCATTTCCTTTCTACCTTCTCTTTCTTCCAAACCCTCTTCTCTTTTCACCATATTTCATATTTGCTTTGATTTGGGACTCAATGAAAACATCTGGATTATTTTCACGTTGAGGCAGGTGAAGATAAGGATCTAGAGACACCATGGCTACACAGTTCATTTCCTTTTCAGTACCAGTCTTAAGGTATTTTTATTTATACAGCAATTAATTATGCTCACATTTATTTATTATTTTTGTATGTGCGCAAGCGCATGCGCATATGTGCACGTGTCAGTCAGAGGTGGGTAGCGGTGCTGTCTTCCATTTTTTCTACTTTAATTTTTGAGGCAGTGTTTCTCACTGCGACCTGGAGCTTCCCAATTCATTACCCCAATTCTGCCGCTGGAATTACAAGCCCACACTAAAGTATGGTTGCTAGGGACTGAACACAGTGCCTAAAGCTTGAACAGAAGCAGTTTACCGACTGAGCTATCTCCTTTCTGTTTGTTTGCTGAGACAGAATCTCTCAAGATCGCTCTGGCCATTCTGAAAATTCACTCTGTGGACCAGGCTGGCTGTGATGTCACAGAGATCCACCTGCCTCTGCTTCTCAAGTGCTGGATAAGCTAGCATGTAAGTGCCCTTAAATCCCTTCTTCATTGTGCTATATCAGTTTGTATTCCTACAGTGCACAGTGAGAAATGCCCAACTGGTATTTTGACTTCACATATGCAAGTGGTAGTAACATAAATATTATACACTTTCTTAGCTAACTAAACATTAAGACATATAACAAATGATTGGCTCCTAAGAAGGGAAAATATCTACACTTATTATTGAGTGATAAATAATACAATGGGCAACATATGGGGAGAAAATGGTTAGAGTGAGGTTGAGATTATTTTACACAGAAGAAAAATGTCCAAAACATAGAATCCTAGCAAACTGTTTTTTTTTTTTTGGGGGGTTCCTGAGATAGAAAGATGTTTAATATGTTCCTATGATAGGAAAATGGTACTTCAGAGTACACAGGATCTTATGAATGAAAGCAAGTGCTACTATCATATCTGTGATTCTGAAAGATAGAAGTTTGAACTTCACGACCTCCTTTACCCTCTAACTTCCTCAGTACTGACTTGAAAAAATATCCAGGCCAGGAAGTAGCATCTTCTGTCCATAGATATTCCTCTTAGAGAGTCAACACCATTCTCTCTGATGCTCCATGAGACACAGCCAACCAAAGGAGAGAGAGAACTTGCCTCTTGTTTAAAGTTAGAGGAGAAAGAGGAGGGTTTGATTGACAGGAACTGGGGACTTTGGCAAAGTAGCTCTCTCACTGACTTATTATGACTATGATCCAGAAGGCCTGCCCGATCCCATAGACCTGGACAGGAACTTCAGCAATGCATAAAGCTCCCACTGGAGAAACTGTCTACTCAGGATAAGCCAGCAAAGAAGCTACTGTTCCTTCTACGGCTTCTTGTTTGTTCCTTCATGAAAACTTAGCAGCCCCTGAAACTAATGTAGGGGCTTTCGTCAAATGAGAATGAATGAGAGCTGGCCTGCAGCTGCAGGAAATGATGGAATCAGACACATGCGCGCACACACACACACACGCACACACATGCACACACGCACGCATACACATGCACACACGTGCACACGCACACACACGCACGTACGCCACACACATGCACGCACACCATACACACACACGCACGCACACACATGCATGCAGGCAGACAGATAGATCAGCAGACAGTCAGACAGATATACAGACAGACAGTCAGTCAGACAGACAGATAAAAATTTTTAAAAAAGCCAGTACAAGCCCTGGATGGCACCTGAAGAGGGAGGACAGACAAACTGAAGGCAGCAGTCTGGCTAGCATCTAACACTGAACAGTGAGGAATTACCAGATGCAGAGAAAACAGAACAAAGGGGCTAGAAGGAAGCTGGGAGCACAGGAATGTGGCAAACCCACAGAAATATTCTCCTGAAGAGATGTGCCCTCAGAGTCTCATAACAGGCTGTCATGCCGGAGAACAAGCCCTTCCTTGGCGTCCTGGGTATGAGAGCCCAGGAGAGACAGAGGGAGGAACCAGGCAGAGAGGAGCAGGCAGGAAGCATGAACTGAATGTCGGAAACAGCAGAGAGGAGGGAAAATCTCACTGTCAAAGGGCACCTATGACCAAGACAGGCTGGGTTTATTTTCCAATTTTGTTCAAGATAAAATGATCTTGAGCTATATGGCAGTTATGTGAGTCCTAAATTTTATAAATTTTGAGGTACTTACTAGAAAGATAAAATTATGATGTAAAATTAGTTACCTTAAAGCTGAGGCTTGAAACTAAAACTACCAGAACGAAACCCAGCAGGAAAGCCCTGTGTGACGGTCTAGACAGTGGGTACTTTATACATGGTCCCAAAGTGTAGGCAAAATAGGAGAGAAAAGAGACCATATCAAAGTTCTGCATAGCCAAGGAGAGTAAGGAGAGAGGTAACTCATGTAAGAGAGAAAATATTGGCAAACCATACATTGGATGAAAGATTAATATCCAAAATATATAAGGAATTCATTTCAGTATTAGGAAAGCAAAACTTAGGCTGTGGGAATTGCTCAGTGGTGAGAACTCTTGTGTGTGCATGATGATTTGAGTTCACTCCCCAGACTCCATGTGAAAAGACAGCTGTGGCCCTTATAAGCCCAGGGCTGGGGCACGAGGGTATGGAATCAGGGAATCTCTGTGGATTGCTAACCTCCATGACAGCCACAGATTTGGTGAGATCCCCGTCTCAGGGGAATAAGGTAGAGGATGACCGAGCATCATATCCCACATCCTTCTCTGACCTTTGCATGTACACATCATGCACATGCATGGCTCAGCTCTTAAAAGCATGTACAGTCCTTGCAGAGGAGTGAGGCTCAGCTCCCGGTTCCCACAGCAGCCGAATAACAACTGCCTGTAACTGTGGTCAGGCGATGTGGCGCCCTCCGATCTCAGGCACTGCGTGCACTTGGTACATAAGCTCAGGCAGACGCACACACGCGTAAATTGAATACAAACCTTTAAAATTAAAATGAACAAAGAACTTGAAAAGAAATTCTCTGATCAAAGACATATACATTGACTATAGTCTAAATTGCAGGCATTAATTAATCAGTATCTTGAGAGTCTTTTCCTAGTTCCGTGTGAGTCTCTTTTGTTGTTTTGTTTTTTGAGACAGCATTTCTCTGTGTAACAGTACTGGCTGTCCTGAAACTAGCCCTGTTGACCAGGCTGGCCTCAAACTGAGAGACACGCCTGCCTCTGCTTCCTGAGTGCCACCAGGGCCCGGCTCCACGTGAGTTTTATTTTAGCTCTGTCAGTATTTGATAAGATCATTAGCCAAATACCAAAGAAACTAGAGGCATGGCAATGGCCTACACCTAAAGGTATTACTGAAGGAAGTTATGTCGGGAAGAAACGATGTTCTCACTAAATTTCCATTAAAATATCTTACTTTGAGAATTTGACAAAGATACATGAAAACCTGAGAAAAGGAAGCTGGAAGACATGGAGACTGGTGAGAAACACTGAACATGGAAATACATGCAAAATGTGAGACATGCGTCTCACTGAAAGATGAGAAGCCTCCCTCAGAGAGGACCAATCAAGAGAAGATATGTGTGAGAGAGAAAGCTGGATTCTAAGATATAGAGTATTTTTAAATTCTATTATCAGAATAGAGTGCATCCTTTAAGAAGCGTCCTCGGGTACTGAGGTAAAGGGCAACTATGATGGCATCACTTGTTCAAGCCAGATGGGAAGGCACATGATGAACATCCCAGGCAGAAATGTTAGAATCAGCAGCATCCGCACACATTGTCTGGGTTAAGAGCTCAAAGAATTGCCTCTGCAAAGCTCAGTTCAAGTGGAGAGCGGGATACTCAAGGGTGATCGCCAGCAAGTATTCTAAAACATGTTCTAATACCAATAGTCCAACTTACATAAAGTGGGAACACGCTCTAATACCAATAGTCCAGCTTACATAAAGTGGGCAAGATGGACAGTTCCTGACCCCATGCACACTTAAAAGGAAGCAATGACCTTGGCACTGGAGGGTCATGTATAAGGATCTTGATGAATACCTGCTGCCACCATTCCTAGTATCTGCTGGAACTTCAGCTATAGAAACCAGGACCTACCAATATGTAATGTACCACATTAAAATAGAAATTAAATATTTCATTTTAAAGTTGAAATGTCAAATGCATTCAATTAAATAGTAACAAAACACAAAGGCAAGTTAGTAGTGAAATTGCTTTTTCCAAACAACTTTAAATCTCAAGAAATTATTGTTGGAAATGACTAAGAGGAATCACAGAGATTTCACCTTAACAAATCTACTCTGTGTGTGTGTGCGTGCGTGTGTGTGTGTGTGTGTGTGTGTGTGTGTGTGTGTACAGGTTCATGAATATGTGCCTAGTCTATGCATGTGTATGTGTGTGTGCATGTGGAGGCCAGAGGTTGATGCCCCGTGTTTTCCCCAGGGTCTCTCAATCAACTAAGAGATCACTGGTTCCATCGCACAGTCTGGACAGCAAGCTGGCGGTTTTTCTTCTCTATGCCTCCTCATTGCTGGGCTTACAGGCATGTGCTCTGTCTTTTTACATGTGGGGACCTGAACTCATGTTCTTATGCTTGCAGAGCAAGCACTTGACCAACTGAGTTATCCCCTGCACTGACACATTTTTAATATTTCTAGAAGAATGGAGGCTATGTTGTCACATTCATAGCTGAATAACAACTGTATTGAAGATTGCAGTGGAGTAGGGTGGAGTAATTGTTTCACAGGAAGAATCTATAGCACACAAGACCATCTGTGTAACGGGATACTCCTTTGCAGAGTGGGGTTGGATTTTCTTTTCAAAGATAGATTCCACACAGCCATCTTACTCTGAAGGGCTTGATTTCACAAGGATAATCTAGTTACTCCCAGAGAGGATTATTTAGCTCATATGATTCAGGGGGATAAGTATTTTATACCAAACAGTAAGGCCCTTATGAAAAGGAGGAAATCCCAAAAAAGAGAAAAAGTACACAGTGCCAATCTGTTGCTCTGAGCAAAGCTAAGCAGCCTCTGCCCGCGCAGGCCGTGGCTTGCTGCCACCCTCCGGGCTGGTGCTTGTTTCCACCCAGGGCAATCTAAGAAAAGGTAACCTGGACATCCACTGTCATACGAAAGCCTCACCTCTGGGCACTTGCGGCCTTGCCACACACTAACTGGATGCCCAGAATGTCTCTCAGGCCTGCCAGCACTGCCAGCTCCCTGAACTGTAACTCAGACCCCTTTGACCACGGAATCTTAGAGAAGTTCAGATCTACACTATCTTTTCGGTTTGGCCCCACAAACTGATGCTTGGATGATAAACTGTACACTCCTATTCCCAGGTGGCTACGTTTGTCTTAAGTATTCGGAGCCCAACATTATTCTTAGGTCAAAGTTCTGTCAATGTCAAAACACGGCTGTCACCTCAAAGAGGGTAAGAGATGGTTTATTCTGGAGCCAACTATGAACGGCTGTAGCATAGGAATGTGGATTTAGGTTCTTCCCAAGGTGTTAACAGTTCCATGACACTTGGAAAACACTGGTAGGAACAAGAGAGAGGTGGGCTGTATCAGAGCAGAGAGACCCTCGGACTCTTCAGCTGGCACTTCGGTTGGTGGAAGGTAGTGTCCACTCAGCTACTGCTTTGCAAAGGGCAACTAGTGCACTATTTCAACATTACAAATGATTTACCTGATGGTCACACAGCAGTTAGGCCCGGCAGAGAGAGACAATAACTGTCCATTCGGATGGCTAACGATGGCCCAGATAACGCAGCTTTAGACCTGCAGCATTCCAAACATTGCAGTCACTGAAGTTCGGATCAGTTAATCAGCCTTGCAGAGGTTATCTGAAGGTGCAGCTTCCAGCTGGAAATTCTCAGCTCCTGTTACGTCTTCTCAAAACAGTGCCACAAGCACGGCTCAAAGCGTGGAACCAGAATTCTCAGGTTCCCTCTGTGCACTACCTTTCCCGTCCCCTCTCAGGAGGAGCGTAACGACAGGAGTCAAAGTAGAACAGAATGAAGACAGTTCTTAGCATGAGGAGATCCACATCCTGGGGGCATCTTTGCTCTCTCCTGCGTTTGTATCGTGTGTTGATCATGAAGAGAAGAGCTCACCTAAGAGGAAGCTCTAACACGTCTGTCTTGCCTTTCCACAGCACCTTCGGACCTTAGCTTTGTCAGGGCTGTTTTCCCCAGCTCAGCCAGCTAACAAAGCGGCTGTCATTCTCCAAAGACCCCTGTCTGCACTGTCTGCACAGCTTTTAGAGAGCCCCTCCATGGGAACAATAATAGGAACCTGGTTTTAATGGCATATGTGTATATTTAACCAAATCTTGGTAGTTTTTTAATAGTTACTTTCTCCCCTCTATTGGTTCAATTTTTACCACCAACCATTCACTTTATGCTGTTATGTTATGTTATATTGACAAGATCATACTAGTGTTAATGTTCCTGAATAAAAACAGGATTCTTTGGCAGGTCCCTGGGTTATACAATATATTCAAGGTAAAAATTAGCTGAAACCAATACTCCACCAACCTTTAGTTTAAAAAAGTGTTCCCACCCTGACAAACCAACTGCAGAATGGTATATTCAAGATTGTAATAACAAGATCATATTCTCATATACTTTTGTACACATTTCTGAAGAAAAAAATAATAGGCCCCTTGTGGGATAGATTGTTGTCTTATGCTTTTCTGTCTCTTCCCATGATCATAGCAAAAGATTATAAATTTTGTCAACCATTTTGATAGAAATGAATAAAGAGCCTTCGTGAGGCATGTCTAAGCATTTTTGAAAAGAAAATGAGCCATAGTGGGTACTCCCAAGAACTGCACATACAAAATTGAAGCCCAAACTCTGTGGGTGATGGTGGACATTATTTCCATCTGGCAACTAGTCTGTGGGGGTCTGAGCCGTGTTATTAGCAGGGCGCAGCATAGGCAGCTGTCTGGCCACACTACCAGCAGGCTTGTGATTAAGTAACATTCTAAGTGGGTCTCCCAGAGGAAATGGACACATAGTAAACACACATCTCCTGACTGTGTGGGAACAAATTCCTACACACACATTATTCTTTTCTTCACGAGCAAGTGCTTTATCAAAGGCCCACCATCCTCATGTTCTATGCTCTAACCTCCTGTGCCCTCAGGATCACATGAGCATGAAAACACAGAATCACTGCAATCCAGGCTCCTCAGGACTAACAGGCCTGGAGCTGAAACCCTAAGAACGGTGGTGGGGCCAAAGCCTCTCTATTTTTCCAGGATGACTTTGGATTTGAAAAGACATCAGACAGACAAGATGTGGGCAAACACCCAAACAGAAAAAAGGGGGGGCGGTTCCAAAGGTAGAAATGACAACTTGGGTGTCAGGGAGATCTGTATTTAAATATTTCTTCCACTATATAGAAACTATGTAACAGGTTGTTGAAGTCTCAAGGTTGTTATGAAGATCAATGTAATATTCAGGGAAGGTTTATCTCGTGTGTCATATTTTGAACATTTGGGGAAGGTTAGTCATATTTCATTTTTTAATTTATTTTTTAAAACGGTCTTTCCTCATTTTACATACCAATCCCAGTTCCCACTCCCTCCCCTCTTTCCTCTCCCCTCACCTTCCCCCCATCCCACCCCATCCACTCCTCAGAAAGTGTAAGGCTTCCCATGGGGAATCAACCAAGTCTGGCATATCACTTTGAGACGAGACCAAGGCCCTTCCCTCTATGAGCATGGTAATCTTCAAAAAAGAGTCAGCTCCAAAAAGCCAGTTCAAGTACAAGGGCTAAATCCTGGTCCCACTGCCAGTGGCCCCACAGACTGCCCCAGCCACACACTGTCACCCACACTCAGAGGACCTAGTTTGATTCTATGCAGGTTCTCCAGCTATCAGTTCGAAGTAAATGAGCTCCCACTAACTCAGGTCAGCTGCTTCTGTGGGTATCCCCATCATGGTCTTGACCCCTTTGCTTATATTATTGCTCCTTCCTTTCTTCAACTGGCCTCCAGAAGCTCAGCCCAGATCACTGCATCTGCTTCTATCAGTTATTGGATGAAGTTTCTATGATGACAATGCAGTAGTCATCAATCAGATTACAGGGGATAGCCAATCCAGGCACCCTCTCCACCACTCATAACTGGATATTAGACATAAAGCAAAGGATAACCAGCCTACAGTCCATGACCCCAGAGAAACAAGGTAACGAGGGGAACCCTAAGACAGACATACATGGATCCCCTTGGTGAGGGAAATAGAAAAAAACTCTTGAGAAAATTGGGAGTGTGGGGGTGCAGAGAAGGAAGGTCAGAAGAGGGGGGAGAAAGGGGGAGAGGAGGAAAACATGAAGGAACGGGATGGTCGAGATGGGAGAAGGACAGAGAGGGAGAGCAAGGAAAGAAATATCTTGATTGTGGGAGCCATTACAGGGTTAGCATGGAACCTGGCACCAGGGAAATTCCCAGGGATCCACAAGGATCAGCCAGTTAATCATATTTCTATTGCCAGGGAAGTTGCTGCAAAGACAATGGGCACCAGTAGAGTAGGTTTTAGAACGTGGTTAATAGACGACGGCTGGAAAGAGGGAAGGTGGGAAGTGAGGCCATTGCCAAGTTTCTGACAACTAGGCAGGCGGAGGTAGCTTTGGTTCATTGTACCAAAAGGTAGAGAATAAGGACTGGATGAAGGGGAGCAAATAACATACTCAATTTAACTATGTTGCTGGGAAATAGCGAGACGATGGTCACAAAAAACAAACTGGACAGATAAGTCTAGTTTAAGGGAGAAAAAATATTGAGCTGCAAATCTTATTCCTTAACATACTAGCAGAAAAGATACAGCTGAAGTCACAAAAATGGGTCATGAAAGCAAAACGTCCAGCAAATAAAGAAAACATAACCAAGTACATAACTGCACCTTTTATTTAGAAATATGTGTGCTAAGATGAAATGGGGGTCTGGGGCTATAGATCAATTAGAAGGGTCACACCCAGCATAAACAGAGCTCTACGTTCCACGGCCAGCACTGTATAAACAACAGAATGTGTTG